>JAVJIX010000217.1:897500-965000 GCA_036785185.1 Paratrypauchen microcephalus
TGTGTTCATGAGTGTTGATTTTGAAGAAGGATTCATTTACAGTATTAGGGAACCATTAAGTCGCCATATAAAAGCATCAAGAAGTCATGGGATCTTTAAAGCTGCACTGCGTAACTTTTTGTTTGGGAGTCCGTCACCTGCTTGTTTCTATGGATACGTCACTGCTCTGCCTGGAATGTTCCGCAGTGTGACATTAAACAGCTCTACTTTACATTTATTCAATCACAGGAGGTTTTAGAGCTCAGAAATACAGAGAAAAACAAACATTCTGACGCCTCTCCACAGATCTGACCTGGAACTTGGTCTGGTTTGGTCTCCATGAAGACGGAAATGTTTAATGCCATACTGTGAAACATTCCAGACAAAGCAATAAAACCAGGTCTAAACCAGATCGCGTTCTGGAGCTCAGGTAATTAGGTCCGGTGAGTTCGCGGGGACTTGTAATAAAGCTTGTTTTTCTTCTCAAAACAAAACATTTGTCCGAAAGGTGATATATTTGCGTCCCAAACAGTTGTCCACGAAACATCCAGCAGCTTATTTTCACATTCACATATCTCGTCTCGATTCGTATCACTGCGCGCCTGTTACTTATTATTAGCCTGTTAACCTTTAGCGGAAGTGTACGACGGATGCGGTCCGCCGTAAGGGGGAGTTTACGAGTGAACAGGCAACAGGCAGCTAACGGGAGCGCAGTGATACGAATCGAGACGAGATATGTCAATGTGAAAATACTCTGCTGGATGTTTCGTGGACAACTGTTTGGGACGCAAATATATCACCTTTCGGACAAATGTTTTGTTTTGAGAAGAAAAACAAGCTTTATTACGAGTCCCCGCGAACTCACCGGACCTAATTACCTGAGCTCCAGAACGCGAGCAGAACCGGGCTGAGCGCAAACTGTTGGTAAGACGGTGTTACCGCACGAAACTTTTAACCCATACACATCAAACCCCTACAGATTAACATAAAAAAAACCCCGCACTATCCCTTTAACAGCACAAATCAGCTGTGTGAGATCAATAAAGTCACTTCTTCTTCTTCTGGTCAGATTGAGTTAAAACAAAGATCAGATTAAAGGCAAATTAACGTTTTTTTACAATCTGAGGCTTCTTTCGGCAATAAAACAAGTAGTTTTACTCACCCATAGCATTTTTCTGTCAATTGGAGCTGTATCGCAGAAGTTATGTTGAGCCGTTCTGTTCTACTAATGATCCCGTATCCGTTAGCGTGAGTGCTCGGGGCATTACTTTGCGGTGTCCAAATAACACAAACTTTAGCACTTTTCAAATCACAGAAGCTCGATGTCTTAATCTACGATTTCATTTGAAGCAAAAGTGGCCTGTAATCCGAGATTTAGCCATAGTTTCGAGTTGATGAGGACGCCAGTGCGCATGTGCGGACTGTGCTCTCAGCTCCCGGGACCCAAACATGAAACGCAAAGCTGAAAACTATGGATAAATCTCGGATTACAGGCCACTTTTGCTTCAAACGAAATCTTACATTAAGACATCGGGCTTCTATGATTTGAAAAGTGCTAAAGTTTGTGTTATTTGGAGACCGCAAAGTAATGCCCCGAATACAAATGCTAACGGATGCTAACGGATACGCTACAACATAACTTTCTTCAAACAGCTCCAAATGACACGAACATGATATGGGTGAGTCAAACGACTTGTTTTATTACCGAAAGAAGGCTCAGATTGTAAAATAACGTTACTTTTCCTTTAAGGCTGCGTCCCATTCCTCTGTCTTACCCCTTCCCCTTTATCTACGTCTTTGTCTTGCCCCTCGATACCGAGCTGAGAGGGCTCGGGGTACGAATGTTCCCCTAAGAAATGGGACGCCGCTTGATTACCGTTTGCGTCATCGTCCCTCGCCGTGTCGAGGATTATCGGGTACCTCAGCTCCACAAAAAACGAGCTCGTTTATACGTGAAAGTTCGATGAAAACGATAACGTCGGCTAAACAGACGCCGCGACAACAGTTCACTAAAAGTAACGTAGAACATCAGCGTCATAATGGTAAACCTGCTAAACTGTTAGTCGATAATTACGACTGCTGAAAATACATTTATGAGACTCCTGGGCTGGTCCATGTGACGCTGCCATCCTGATCCCAAAACCTGCCAGAGCTTGTAGGCGTACCCCTTCGTTTCAAGTCTGGTCAAGAGCTTACTTCCTTTCAAGGGGTATGTAGCCCGAGGTCGTTGATCAAAATTAGAATCGGGACACCCCTTGCCCTCACTATGAACGTGCAAAACCAAGGGGTGATGGTAAGAAGAAGGGGTAAGACAGAGGAATGGGAGCCTAAGCCTTAGTCTAACTTGAGTCACAGAGCTGCAGACAGAGCAGTGCCAACAGCTAGCGTCACACACCCATCAGCTGCAGAGTTTACATCATATTGTGTTGTTGCTGCTGTGTGTTTCAGAATGGTGATGCGTTGCTGTCCAGTCCTCCTGCTCCACATCTTCACCATCTTCACCAGGACAGCAGGTACCACACAGACCACTTTACCAACACAGTTACCCTTTCTGCGCGACATGACCGTAAACGCGACGAAAACAGAGCGCCACATGCTGTGGGCACCTCCTGTGGGCACCTCCTGTGGGCACCTCCTGTGGGCACCTCCTGTGGATAGCTGCGCATCACATTACAGCAGAACGTTTTTTACATTTGGACCAAAATGACGATGCGACATTGCTCAAGAACATCAAACTGGAGAAGGAAGTGCATATGTCACAGTGGGTGTGTCAGGTCTAAACCAGGACTAAACCAGGTCTAAACCAGGTCTAAACCAAGACTAAACCAGCACTAAACCAGGTCTAAACCAGGTCTAGACCAGAACTAAACTAGGTCTAGACCAGGTCTAAACCACGTCTAAATCTGGACTGGACCTGGACTAAACCAGGACTGGACCAGGTCTAGACCTGGACTAAACCGGGACTAGACCAGGTCTAAACCAGGATTAAACCACCTCGTGCCGCTCTTTGCTGGTTTCGTGCGGCTGGTTTGTGGTTCGGGCTGAGAGGACGCGGTCCGGGCGCCGCGGTTCGATCTCGTGCTCACAGCCCTGGTGTACGCGCTGCCTCGCGCCGGTTGTGCTGCTCTGTCACGGATTTGACCACGATGAGGGGTGCACGTGTCGCGCACGTCTCCAAGGGGTTGGTGCGTGTCGCGTCCCGGGGTGTGGCAGTGCCGTTGGAGGAGTGCGGTGCTTCCTGCGGATCCAGTGACTCATGTCTCCGCTCCCCTCGTGCGTCCGGCGGGGCTCCCGGAGCCGTGTCTCCCCCCACGCTTCACTATTAATACATTTTGTTGAAAATCTATGAAAGTTTGAGTGTTTAAACAAGAGAGAAATGTGAGAAAACGTTAATTCCAGTCTGAGAAAAGTGTATAATGTGTGTGGTGAGGCGTTTACAGCCTTAAAGGAAAAGTAACGTTATTTTACAATCTGAGCCTTCTTTCGGTAATAAAACAAGTCGCTTGACTCACCCATAGCACTTTGGTGTCATTTGGAGCTGTTTGGTAAAAGTTATGTTGTAGCGTATCCGTTAACTTGAGTGCTCGGGGCATTACTCTGCGGTCTCCAAATAACACAAACTTTAGCACTTTTCAAATCATAGAAGCCCGATGTCTTAATCTACGATTTCATTTGAAGCAAAAGTGGCCTGTAATCCGAGATTTAGCCATAGTTTCAAGTAGATGAGGACGCCAGTGCGCATGTGCGGACTGTGCTCTCAGCTCCCGGGACCCAGACATGAAAGGCAAAGCTGAAAACTATGGATAAATCTCGGATTACAGGCCACTTTTTCTTCAAACGAAATCGTAGATTAAGACATCGGGCTTCTATGATTTGAAAAGTGCTAAAGTTTGTGTTATTTGGAGACCGCAAAGTAATGCCCCGAGCACTCACGCTAACGGATACGCTACAACATAACTTTTACCAAACAGCTCCAAATGACACCAAAGTGCTATGGGTGAGTCAAACGACTTGTTTTATTACCGAAAGAAGGCTCAGATTGTAAAATAACGTTACTTTTCCTTTAAAACACGGAGAATAATTGTAAATTGTAATTTCGCTTATTACGGGTTATTTCTGGAACCGAACCCCCGCGATAAACGAGGGATTACTGTATTCATTCACTTATGTTCAGTTTTCTTGCAAACACTGAGCCTGCGTATGTCCTTGGTTCTGCAGGAGATCGTCAGGACGTTCTGTACCCGTTTGGACCAGAGCACCGGGACCTGGAAACCCCAAAGATGGACGACGGAAGCTCCCCTGAAATCTCACTCCTCGCTCCTTTTGTCTTCTTCAACATCCCGTACCGCAGCGCCTACGTAAGCCACCAGGGGGAGTGCTCCATTTTGTTACTTAAAGGTGTACTCTGTAACTTTGAAACCTGCTTGTTTCTATGGATACGTCACTGTTCTGCCTGGAATGTTCCGCAGTGTGACTTTAAACAGCTCTACTTTACATTTATTCAATCACAGGTGGTTTTACAGATCAAAAAATACAGAGAAAAACAAACAGACATTCTGACTGTGAGCGGGGTCGCCTCTCCACAGACCTGACCTGGGATTTGGTCTGGTTTGGTCTTCATGAAGACGGAAATGTTTAATGCCATACTGTGGAACATTCCAGACAAAACAATAAAATCAGGCCTAAACCAGGTCAAAACCAGGTCAAAACCAGGTCAAAACCAGGACTAAACCAGGACTAAACCAGGTCAAAACCAGGTCAAAACCAGGACTAAACCAGGTCAAAACCAGGTCAAAACCAGGGCTAAACCAGGTCTAAACCAGGTCAAAACCAGGTCTAAACCAGGTCAAAACCAGGTCAAAACCAGGACTAAACCAGGACTAAACCAGGTCAAAACCAGGTCAAAACCAGGACTAAACCAGGTCAAAACCAGGTCAAAACCAGGACTAAACCAGGTCTAAACCAGGTCAAAACCAGGGCTAAACCAGGTCTAAACCAGGTCAAAACCAGGACTAAACCAGGTCTAAACCAGGTCAAAACCAGGGCTAAACCAGGTCTAAACCAGGTCAAAACCAGGACTAAACCAGGTCTAAACCAGGTCAAAACCAGGGCTAAACCAGGTCTAAACCAGGACTAAACCAGGGCTGAACCAAGTCTAAACCAGGTCAAAACCAGGACTAAACCAGGTCTAAACCAGGTCAAAACCAGGGCTAAACCAGGTCTAAACCAGGTCAAAACCAGGTCAAAACCAGGACTAAACCAGGTCTAAACCAGGTCAAAACCAGGGCTAAACCAGGTCTAAACCAGGTCAAAACCAGGACTAAACCAGGTCAAAACCAGGGCTAAACCAGGTTTAAACCAGGTCAAAACCAGGTCAAAACCAGGATTAAACCAGGTCAAAACCAGGTCAAAACCAGGACTAAACCAGGACTAAACCAGGTCAAAACCAGGTCAAAACCAGGGCTAAACCAGGTCTAAACCAGGTCAAAACCAGGTCAAAACCAGGTCAAAACCAGGACTAAACCAGGTCAAAACCAGGACTAAACCAGGTCAAAACCAGGACTAAAACCAGGTCAAAACCAGCACTAAACCAGGACTAAGCCAGTTCAAAACCAGGACTAAACCAGGTCAAAACCAGGTCAAAACCAGGACTAAACCAGGTCAAAACCAGGACTAAACCAGGACTAAACCAGGTCAAAACCAGGACTAAACCAGGTCTAAACCAGGTCAAAACCAGGTCAAAACCAGGACTAAACCAGGTCTAAACCAGGTCAAAACCAGGTCAAAACCAGGACTAAACCAGGTCTAAACCAGGACTAAACCAGGACTAAACCAGGTCAAAACCAGGACTAAACCAGGTCTAAACCAGGTCTAAACCAGGTCAAAACCAGGTCAAAACCAGGCTAAACCAGGTCTAAAACAGAGCTCAAAAATCCCTAGAAAAACATTCTGACCGTGAGCGGGGTCGCCTCTCCACAGAGCTGACCTGTAACTCGGTCTGGTTTGGTGTCCATGAAAATAGAAAGGTTTAATGCCATACTGTGCAACATTCCAGACAAAGCAATAACACATCCATGGAGAAAAGCGTTTGACTATGGAGATAATTTTGTCTCATAAAGATTTGTATAAATAAAAAAAAATATATATAAATATAAATACATTTATAAATATTCAAACACAAAATACAAATACAAAAACGCAACATACAAATAATTGATAGAATGTATATAAATCCACAGGCATTTGTAAATATATTTTCGAGATTTGTAAATATATTTTCGAGATTTGAAAACAAATGTATTGGAGTCTGCATTTGTGGATCCATTTATTGCTTTCATGTCGATGACGTAATTGTGAGACAGTTCTACCGCAAACCACGATTCGCAAATAAATGTCACCGGATTTGAATACAAATAGCCTTCACTGGACATCCAGCAGATGGCAGTGTTGAGCAGCTTGTCGGTAGTTGCTCTTTAGATGCGTGAATGAGTGAATTTCTCCTTTTATCATAGTTGCTCTTTAGTAAATGAGACTACAGTGGGCCCTCGAGTGGAAAGTCGAGTGGAAAGCGACCTGGAGATCATTTTGGGCAAAACTCAGGCCACCGCTAACAGTGCCGAACTGACTGACTACGCACACCGCCTCTGAGCACCAGCCCTCACCACCTGACCAGGTACACAAGCTGCTCAACACTGCCATCTGCTGGATGTCCAGTGAAGGCTATTTGTATTCAAATCCGGTGACATTTATTTGCGAATTGTGGTTTGCGGTTACCTGGCCAGCCAAATGATATCTCTCTGTATTTCCTATACACCGCGATACCATTTGGACACCCTCCATCCACCCTTGCTCCTCCGGTTACGGGTGACGTCAGTGCACCCGCCTTTGCCCGCAAAGTCACTCTTAGGCAGCGGAAGTTCCGCCTCAGTTTTGAATCAAGATGGCGCAATCTCTGATTGGTTCACTTAGCTGTCTGTCTACGCGCAACCGCAGCGCATTCTGTGGATCAAACGTTACCAGACTCACTCGCTGGTACAGCGATGAGTCATGGATTCTTCCAGGCAAGGTTTGCGGTAGAACTGTCTCACAATTATGTCATCGACACGAAAGCAAAAAATGGATCCACAAATGCAGACTCCATATAGAAAGTTTTCAAATCTCAAAAATATATTTATAAATCTCGAAAATATATTTACAAATCTCGAAAATATATTTACAAATGCCTGTGTATTTATATACATTCTATCATTTATTTGTATGTTGCGTTTTTGTATTTGTATTTTGTGTTTGAATATTTATAAATGTATTTATATTTATATATATCTTTTTTTATTTATACAAATCTTTATGAGACAAAATTATCTCCATATTTGACGGACCCTCCACCAGAAAAATTAAGTAAAAGGATTAAAAAGTCGAATCCTTTTTCTCTGTCGAGATGTTCACGCTTCTTGCAGAGATTTTTAAAACAATTAAAACTGGTCTTTCCGTTTGGTCCCCAGGTGAACAACAACGGCGTGATTTCGTTTAACGTCCAGGTGAGCCAGTTCACACCTGAGGCCTTCCCCCTGAGCGACAGCCGCTCCTTCATCGCTCCCCTGTGGGCCGACGTGCACAACGGCATCCGCGGCAATGTCTACTACCGGGAGAGCACGGAGGCGGACGTTTTGGAGAGGGCCACCCAAGACGTGCGCAGATACTTCAAGAACATGCCCGGCTTCAGCGCCACCTGGGTGTTCATCGCCACGTGGCACCAAGTCACGTTCTACGGAGGGAGCCAGACCACGCCAGTTAGGTTCAAATCCAACTCACGGTCATAGACTGTTTACATCTGTTTACACTGTTTAGACCTGGTTTAGACCTGGTTTAGTTCTGGTTCAAACCTGGTTTAGTCCTGGTTTACACCTGGTTTAGACCTGGTTTAGTTCTGGTTCAAACCTGGTTTAGTCCTGGTTTACACCTGGTTTAGACCTGGTTTAGTCTCGATTTAGTCCTGGTTTAGACCTGGTTTAGACCTGGTTTAGTCTTGGCTTAGACCTGGTTTAAACCTGGTTTAGTCTTGGTTTAGACCTGGTCTAGTCCTGGTCTAGTCCTGGTTTAGTCCTGGTTTTGTCCCGGATTAGTCCCGGTTTAGACCAGGTTTAGACCAGGTTTAGACCAGGTTTAGACCTGGTTTAGACCTGGTTTAGACCTGGTTTAGACCTGGTTTAGACCTGGTTTAGTCCTGGTTTAGACCTGGTTTAGACCTGGTTTAGTCCCGGTTTAGTCCCGGGCCCCTGCTCTCAGCTAATCTGTCCCTTTGATGCAGAAATAACACGATAATATGACTCACCCCATAAGAACGCGTTCAGCTCCGTATTAACAGTTTGTCGTGTTGTCGATAGTTCGTGTATCCACATGTATCACGCTGTATATGCACAGACTTTAATTATCCGGAGCTCCGGAGAAAGGGACATATCCCGAACGAATCGGCGAATTTCGCCTTAAGATGAGGGATTTTCATGCCTGCAGTGAAACGGCGGAGCAAGTACTACAGCAACTTGACTTGCGGTGACTTCCGTAAACCTTGAGCACGTTCGCTGCATGTGACCTCATCGTGTCCTCCGGGGCGCATGCACAAAAAATTCGTATCTCAAATTGGATTTCACAAAAAAATCGTAATTGAGCATTAAGCCCTGACGATCGACTGGCACTTGGCCCCCGAGCTACCGGTCGATCGCGATCGACGCATTCAGCACCCCTGCTTTACATAAATGGACCTAACCCGCTAAAACCAAACAGGAAGTGAGCATGGGCGTGATTCAGCTGCACCGACTCTGGCTCCAGTTCAGTTTTTTTGTCTTTAAATCAAAATCTGAACATTAAAAACAGACCAATCAGGCGCCTGTTTTCACTGTCGCTCCCACTAGCGTCACCAACAGGTTGATTGACAGCCATGTTGTCAAAATAAAAGTCAGAAGGGGAGGGGTCGTGTACCTTCAACATCCTCGCTTTAATTGGTTCGTTGGATTCATGATAGGACTTCCAAATAAGGTCCCTGGTTGCAGATTAGAGCTTCCATAGAGTAACCGATGGAGCCCAAGCCCGCCCATGCCCACTTCCTGTTTGGAACAAGGCGGCGAGCAGTTTAGTGTTTTTTTCCTCGCTTCCTTCTCCTCGATTCCTCTCCTTGATCCTCAGTTTCTCAGCTGTCAGTCAAATGGGCCGATGTCCCAAAGCTCAGAGGAGAGAAGGGAAGGAACCCACAGAGGAAACCTGAGCGAGGGTTCGAGAGGCAGACGTCAGATAAAATAATTGTCTCTTAGTGAGGACCAGAACTAAAGAAGCAAGCTTAGGTGAGCCACGAAACGTATTCAGTCAAACAAGCTAAGAGTCCTTCCTGGACGACTGAGGGATTTCACGAACTTAGAGAGAAGCAAAGGAGGTTTGACATTAAAACTAATAAAAAAATATGATAAGACACATTTATCTTAAAATAAAGACATGGTAAAGGGAGAAATTCAATTTGTCAACTGGACAAAGTTTATTTGGTTGAAGACGTTTCTCAGCTCATCCAAACTGCTTCGTCAGTTCTGGTCAGACGCTGGTGGACACTGCTTATATCTGCCTGAAGGGGGAGCTAACTACAATGAAATTACTCTGAAACTATCCCACCTCTTTGTTTTCAGTTTCTGTTTGGGCTCTGGTTTAGCAGAACCATTCAGTACCATAATGGGTGTTTCACACCTCTGGACCTGATCTGGGTAGCCTTTTTGTTTCCAGTTCTTTTCCCTGGCTAAGATCTGTACCTCAATGTCCCCAGATCTTAGCCAGGGAAAAGAACTGGTTTGAGAGGGGAGTTAAAGGTCGTTTTCACACCAGGAAAGTCCGATCGTTCACTTGCTTTGGTAAGGACCAAATAAAAAAATGTTTTGTTTATTTTGGTGCATGATACAAGGAGAACTTCAATTTGTCAACTGGACAAAGTTTGTTTGGTTGAAAACGTTTCGCTGCTCATCCGAGAGGCTTCGTCAGTTCTGGTTCTAGTGCTGGTTAGTCCCTGTTTATATCTAGCTGCAGGGAGGAGCTCACTACACTGAAATCATTCTGAAACTATCTCAACTAATCTGTATCTTTTGTTTCTCTGGCGTCTCGTTTGGCATCTCTATTTAGCCCTATGAGGAGCTCACTGCTCTGAAATAGCTCTGAAACTATCTCAACTCATTTGTTCCTTTTGTTATTCGAATATTTAGCATCTCTATACAGACTACAGACCGTCTCCACCCTTCTGTCCCTGACTCGTCTGCCCTAATGTTTTTTTTTTTTCCCCCGTCTGTTCTGACTTGGTTTAAGAATCGAATTATAAATGGGAGACAAGTTATGTCTAACTCCCCCATTTCTGTTTAACGATGGATTCTCTTTTTTTACAGCAGATGACGGTCCATGGACCGTCATCTGCCGTACATCTTCACCTAGAAGCCACGGGCCATTCGTTTGAGGACAGTGAAGTTCAGATCTTAGCCAGGGAAAAGAACTGGTTTGAGAGGGGAGTTAAAGAGGCTATTTTTGTCAAAAAAGAGAATCTGTCGTTAAACAAAAATGGGGAAGTTAGACATAACTTGTCTCCCATTTATAATTCGATTCTTAAACCAAGTCAGAACAGACGGGGAAAAAAAACAAAAAACATTAGGGCAGACGAGTCAGGGACAGAAGGGTGGAGACGGTCTTAGTCTGAATAGAGATGCTAAATATTTGAATAACAAAAGGAACAAATGAGGGGATAGTTTCAGAGCTATTTCAGTGCAGTGAGCTCCTCATAGGGCTGAATAGAGATGCTAAACGAGACGCCAGGGAAACAAAAGAGACAGATTAGTTGAGATAGTTTCAGAACGATTTCAGTGCAGTGAGCTCCTCCCTGCAGTTAGATATAAACAGGGTCTAACCAGCACTAGAACCAGAACTGAAGAAGCCTCTCAGATGAGCGGCGAAACGTCTTCAACCAAACAAACTTTGTCCAGTTGACAAATTGAACTTCTCCTTTTATCATGGATTCTACCTGGACGACTGAAGGACTTTTCACGTATCTTATTTTGGTGCAGTTCGCTTTCACACTGCATTTTTTCCAAGTGGACCAACATCTATAAACAAAACGGACACGGAAGGAGGAGAATCACGGTGTTGCTGTTTTCAATCCAGCCTTAGCGATATGGTTTGCTCAATTTTTACATAAGATGCGTGAAAAGTCCCTCAGTCGTCCAGGTAGAATCCATGATCAAAGGAGAAGTTCAATTTGTCAACTGTCAACTGGACAAAGTTTGTTTGGTTGAAAACATTTCGCCACTCATCCACTCATCCGAGAGGATTCGTCAGAGCTGACGAAGCCTCTCGGATGAGCAGCGAAACGTTTTCAACCAAACAAACTTTGTCCAGTTGACAAATTGAACTTCTCCTTTGATCATCAATTTTTACAGTTCACACAAATGTTTGAGCAGCATCGTGAGGTTTACACTATTTTACAATCAATTTACAAACGACGAAGACACAGGACAAGACGACTACAGAGGACAGAACTCATGTGAGCATCAAGTTCTGACTCTTGCTCTTCACGCAAAACATAAATAAGCCTCGTAAGTTTCGTTTCGTTTCATCAGCCTCGGTTTCCCATAATGCTCAACATACGACGGGAGCTCGTTAAGTACAAAAAGCCAACTTGTGTCGGATCAAGTCCGGTCTGCATTCTCACCTCAAACGAACCGCAACAGGGTTCAAATGGAGCTGTGCCGAGACCGAGCTTTTTAGGTGGTCTCGGTTCGCTTGTTTGCTCCGGATCGAGATTTTTGGTTTTTATTCACACCAGAACAAAAGGTCAGAATCAAAGGAGCAAACGAACTCTGGTTCGTTTTAAACGGACCAAACAAGGTGTGAAAACGACCAAAGAGGCTATTTTTGTCCAAAAAGAGAATCCTTCCTTGAACAGGAATGGAGGGGTCAGACACAATTTGTCTCCCATCTATAACTTTATCCTCAAACCTAAATCAAAACAAACAAAAACATTAGGGTAGTCAGGTCAGGTCCAGAGGTGTGAAAACACCATTATGGTCCTGAATGGTTCTGCTAAACAAGACTCCAGACAGAAACTGAAAACAAAGAGGCGGGATAGTTTCAGAGTAATTTCAGTGTAGGGAGCTCCTCCCTGCAGCGAGATATAAGCAGTGTCCACCAGCACTCTAACCAGAACTGACGAAGTAGCTTGGATGAGCTGTGAAACGTTTTCGGCCAAATAAACTTTGTCCAGTTGACAAATTGAATTTCTCCCTTGACCATGGATTCTACCTGGATGACTGAGGGATTCTTCACACATCTAAAAATAAAGACCTCACACCGGACATAGTCCCTTCAGTGTGTCCTAGGTCTTCCTGAGGCCTCCTCCCAGGCTGTGATTCGTCTTCTCGATCTTCCATTTTCCAGCTCTCAATCAAATGTGTCGTATTAAGTGTTTTCCCAAAGAAAACTACAGAGTGAAGGAGTGAACCTGAGGGAGGCTTCAGGAGCAGACGCCAGAGAAAAAAAATCAAACCTTCCTGGATCCTCTCTCGTCCCTGTGTCTCCTCTGTGGGCGGGACTTCCTCACCAAAAAACACCAAAAACCAATCACATCACAACCCGTTTACTAAATTCTAACCTCTGGTGTCGATTCTAAGGTGAACACTTTCCAGACAGTGTTAATCTCAGACGGCGCCGCCTTCTTCAGTATGTTCAACTACGGCGAGATCACCTGGAGCACGGGCACTGCCAGCGGCGGCGACCCTCTGACCGGACTCGGAGGAACTACGGCTCAGGTAAAGCACCAGGAAGTCCGCCGTCCCCCTGTGGACGACATACCAGGCACGGAGTCCAGGGGCGGGACTTAACGTTCTATTGCAACCATGGCAACCGTTTTTTAAAGGGCCCACATTACGGTATTTTCTGATCTCTGTTCTAATGTCGTTTCCTCTTCGCAAACAGACCTGGAGGTTGTGTTTTGTTTCATTCACGTGTTTCACACACAAACTGCAGATTTAGGCTGTAAAGTTCTTCTCTCAAACTGAAAACATTCTGTTCCACCCTGTGATGTCATCATGTGGTGATACAGGAAGTGCTCCACTGTGTTTTTAAACTCCACACACCTTCACTAGAATAATTTGGTCATTTTTTTCAGCCCCGGAATCGCTGATCTCGACTGAACTAAAGGGAAAAGTTCACTGTTCACTTGGAAACTACCACTTGATGACATCACGAGGTGGAACAGAGCGTTTGGAGCTTTGGAGATGTTACAGACGAATAATAAAGAGTTTCTCAAACATGAGAATGAAACAAACACGACTCCAGGTGTGTTTTAGAACAGCATTAGAACATGACCTGGTTTAGTCCTGGTTTAGTCCTGGTTTAGACCTAATTTAGACCTGGTTTAATCCTTGTTTTAGAACTGGTTTAATCCCAGTTTAGTCCCGATTTAGTCCTGGTTTAGACCTGGTTTAGACCTGGTTTAGACCTGGTTTAGACCTGGTTTAGACCTGGTTTAGTCCTTGTTTTAGTCCTGGTTTAGACCTGATTTAAACCTGGTTTAGTCTTGGTTTAGTCCTTGTTTTAGAACTGGTTTAATCCCAGTTTAGTCCCGGTTTAGTCCTGGTTTAGTCCTGGTTTAATCCTGGTTTAGACCTGGTTTAGTCCCAGTTTAGTCCTTGTTTAGTCCTGGTTTATACCTGGTTTAGTCCTAGTTTAGTCCTGGTTTAGACCTGGCTTAAACCTGGTTTAGTACTTGTTTTAGTCCTGGTTTAATCCTGGTTTAGACCTGGTTTAGTCCTTGTTTTAGAACTGGTTTAATCCCAGTTTAGTCCTGGTTTAGACCTGGTTTAGACCTGGTTTAGTCCCGGCTTAGACCTGGTTTAGACCTGGTTTAGTCCTGGTTTAGTCCTGGTTTAGACCTGGTTTAGACCTGGTTTAGACCTGGTTTAGTCCTGGTTTAGTCCTGGTTTAGACCTGGTTTAAACCTGGTTTAGTACTTGTTTAGTCCTGGTTTAGACCTGATTTAGACCTGGTTTAGACCTGGTTTAATCTTGATTTAGTCCTGGTTTAGTCCTGGTTTAGTCCTGGTTTAGTCCTGGTTTAGTCCTGGTTTAGTCCTGGTTTAGACCTGATTTAGACCTGGTTTAGTCCTGGTTTAGTCCTTGTTTTAGAACTGGTTTAGTCCCAGTTTAGTCCCAGTTTAGTCCCAGTTTAGTCCCAGTTTAGACCTGGTTTAGTCCCGGTTTAGACCTGGTTTAGACCTGGTTTAGTTCTGGTTTAGTCCTGGTTTAGACCTGGTTTAGACCTGGTTTAGTCTTGGTTTAGTCCTTGTTTTAGAACTGGTTTAATCCCAGTTTAGTCCTGGTTTAGTTCTGGTTTAATCCTTGTTTTAGTCCTGTTTTAGACCTGGTTTAGTCCTTATTTTTTGAATTTTAATCTTTTACAAAACAAAAACAAAAATAGACAGAAACCTCCCACACTCACTTCTCTCCACACTCAGAAACAGCTCACAGAAGACTGTTCAGTGTAATATAGAAGCTTAAAATCCCAAATTCACGTTTTTTCAGAGTTTCAAATTTCAAAGTGATAAATCCAGCGGCGTTTTTAGAATTTAAAATGTGGTGAAACTAAAGTTCTTCCGTAGTCCGGCCCTCACTGTGGTCACTCCTCTCGTCCTCCACACTCAGTCAGGTTTCAACGGCGGAGACATCGGGCACTTCTTCAACCTGCCCGGGTCTCGCTCCAACGACGTGGTCAACATCGAGCAAACCACCAACGTGAACCTGCCCGGGCGGTGGTTCTTCAGGGTGGACACGGACCTGATCGATCCGGCGTACGGCTGCAGCTACAACGGCAAGTTTAACACACGTTCTCCACTGTGGATTTACAAAGGTTTTCTTCAACGCCCCACTGTGTAACTTTCTGGTTAGGGGTCTGTCACCTGCTTGTTTCTATGGATACGTCACTGCTCTGCCTGGAATGTTCCACAGTGTGACTTTAAACAGCTCTACTTTACATTTATTCAATCACAGGAGGTTTTAGAGCTCAGAAATACAGAGAAAAACAAACATTCTGACTGTGAGCGGGGTCGCCTCTCCACAGACCTGACCTGGAACTTGGTCAGGTTTGGTCTCAGTGGAGATAAAGGTTTAATGCCTGGTTTATTCCTGGTTTAGACCTGGTTTAAACCTGGTTTAGTCCTGGTTTAGACCTGGTTTAAACCTGGTTTAGTCCTGGTTTAGACCTGGTTTAAACCTGGTTTAGTCCTGGTTTAATCCTGGTTTAGCCCTGGTTTAAACCTGGTTTAGTCCTGGTTTAGTCCTGGTTTAGTCCTGGTTTTAGTCCTGGTTTAGTCCTGGTTTAGACCTGGTTTAAACCTGGTTTAGTCCTGGTTTAATCCTGGTTTAAACCTGGCTTAGTCCTGGTTTAGTCCTGGTTTTAGTCCTGGTTTAGTCCTGGTTTAGACCTGGTTTAAACCTGGTTTAGTCCTGGTTTAGTCCTTGTTTTAGTCCTGGTTTAGTCCTGGTTTAGACCTGGTTTAAACCTGGTTTAGTCCTGGTTTAGTCCTGGTTTAGACCTGGTTTAGACCTGGTTTAAACCTGGTTTAGTCCTGGTTTAATCCTGGTTTAGTCCTGGTTTAAACCTGGTTTAGTCCTGGTTTAGTCCTTGTATTAGTCCTGGTTTAGTCCTGGTTTAGACCTGGTTTAAACCTGGTTTAGTCCTGGTTTAGTCCTTGTTTTAGTCCTGGTTTAGTCCTGGTTTTAGTCCTGGTTTAGTCCTGGTTTAGTCCTTGTTTTAGTCCTGGTTTAGTCCTGGTTTAGTCCTGGTTTAGACCTGGTTTAAACCTGGTTTAGTCCTGGTTTAGTCCTTGTTTTAGTCCTGGTTTAATCCTGGTTTAGTCCTGGTTTAGACCTGGTTCAAACCTGGTTTAGTCCTGGTTTAGTTCTTGTTTTAGTCCTGGTTTAGTCCTGATTTAGACCTGGTTTAGACCTGGTTTAGTCCTGGTTTAGTCCTTATTTTAGACGACTGTGGGATTTACAAAGGTTTTCTTCAACGCCCCACTGTGTAACTTTTCGGTTGGGGGTCCGTCACCTGCTTGTTTCTATGGATACGTCACTGCTCTACTGGAATGTTCCACAGTGTGACTTTAAACAGCTCTACTTTACATTTATTCAGTCACAGGAGGTTTTAGAGCTCAGAAATACAGAGAAAAACAAACATTCTGACTGTGAGCGGGGTCGCCTCTCCACAGACCTGACCTGGGACATGGTCTGGTTTGGTCTCCGTGGAGATAGAAAGGTTTAATGCCGTACTGTGGAACATTCCAGACAAAACCATAACATCTCCATGGAGAAAAGCTTCTGACGGACCCTCCACCACCCCCCCCCCCCACCAGTGTAGTTTCCTCATCACGAACACACCTGTAGTTATGTTCGTCCCTGAAACAGAACACACTCCACCTGTTCCACCTTGTGATGTCATCATGTGGTGATACAGGAAGTGCTCCACTGTGTTTTTAAACTCCACACAGCTTCACTGGAATCATTTGGATCATTTTTTCAGTCCTGGAGTCGCCAATCTCGACTGAACTAAAGGTAAAAGGAGCTGTTAAAACTTGAAAACTCCCACTTGATGACATCACAAGGTGGGACAGAGCATGATTTATGATATAGGAGCTTTTTCAGTCGAAGTTCGGTCTCTTGTTGCTCTCTGAAAATCCCTGTTCTTCTGCCTGTGCGTGTGGTCAGGGCGGTACTACCGGCCGGGGGAGATCTTCTGGCTGTCTGACCAGTGCTCGCAGAGGTGCCGCTGCCTGGACCTGGACAACGAGGTTCAGTGTGAGCAGGCGCCGTGCGGGCAGCTGGAGACCTGCGAGCACCAGGAGGGGGCGTTCTACTGCCAGCCCACTCGCACCAGCACCTGCGTGGTGTTCGGAGACCCGCACTACCACACCTTCGACGGCTTCCTCTACCACTTCCAGGTGAGGGCAGGACCGCAGACTGTACCGCGAGTGTTCAGGGCGAGAGCGACCTCACCCGCGACGTTCAGCTCCAAATGAAGCTCATCGAGGCTAGCAGTTCTTTTACATTATTTTACATATTAGCAACCAAGGAGCCAATCAGGAGCAAGGCTGTTAAAGGAGAATTCACATTTTTTACAATCTGAGCCTTATTTCTGTAACAAAACAAGTTGTTTTACTCACCCATAGCACTTTGGTGTCATATGGAGCAGTTTCGTAGACGTTGTAGTTTAGCGATATTCGTTAAAGTGAGTGCTCGGGGCATGACATTGCAGTCACCAAAATAACACAAACTTTAGCACTTTTCAAATCATAGAAGTTCAATGTCTTAGGTCGTTTTCACACCTTGTTTGGTTTGTTTAAAATGAACCAGAGTTCGTTTGTTCCTTTGATTCGGACCTTTTGTTCTGGTGTGAATAAAAACCAAAAATCTCGATCCGGAGCAAACAAGCGAACCGAGACCGATAAAAAACCTCGGTCTCGGCACGGTTCCTTTCGAACTCTGGTGCGGTTAGTTTGAGGTGAGAATGCAGACTGGACTCGATCCGACACAAGTTGGCTTTTTGTACTTAACGAGCTCCCGTCGTATGTCGAGCATTATGGGAAACCGAGGCTGATGAAATGAAACTAAACGAAACTTACGAGTCTTACTTACGTTTTGCGTGAAGAGCAAGAGTCAGAACTTGATGCTCACATGAGTTCTGTCCTCCGTAGTCGTCTTGTCCTGTGTCTTCGTCGTTTGTAAATTGATTGTAAAATAGTGTAAACCTCACGATGCTGCTCAAACATTTGTGCAAACTGTAAAAATTGAGCAAACCATATCGCTAAAGCTAGATCGAAAACAGCACGTAACACCATGATTCTCCTTCACGTGTTTGGACACCGACAGGGCTCATTCTGTCCAATGGCTGAACGACCTCAGCACAAAAATTAAAAAAAATTAAAAAACATTTGGTCCGGACCAAAGCAAGTGAACTATCGGACTTTCCTGGTGTTAAAACGACCTTAGTCTACACTTTAGTTTGAGTCAAAAGTGCCTCTAATCTGAGATTTATCCATAGTTTGGAGTAGATGAGGAGGACAGTCGCATGTGCTCAGTCACAGCTGATTTCGCTCTCAGCTCTCGGGACCCAAACATGAAAGGCAAAGCTGTAAGACGTTTGGACCATCGTGTTTGCAGTACCCACTTCAGTCAGGACCATTTTTTACCAGCAAAGGAAAAGAAAGAAGTCCAGCGGATTCAGCGCACGATCCTGAGAAGTAATGTGAAACCGATGGCTGTTCTCTGCTGCTCCTAAAACTGTCTCCGCTTCATTCTTTCCGTATCCATTCTGTCTCCTCATCCGTATACTCCTCTTCAGTCCTCAGTCCTCCATAAGTCCTCTTCAGCCTCAAAGTCCCAATCTTCTGCCATGTGTCGCTCAAAACAGAAAAGTTCTGAGCGTCTTCTTATCTGCAAATCAGCTGTGACTGAGCACATGCGACTGTCCTCCTCATCTACTCCAAACTATGGATAAATCTCAGATTAGAGGCACTTTTGACTCAAACTAAAGTGTAGACTAAGACATCGAGCTTCTATGATTTGAAAAGTGCTAAAGTTTGTGTTATTTGGAGACTGCAAACATCGTGTCCCGAGAACTCACGTTACGGATATCGCTAAACTAAAACATCTCTGGAAGAGCTCCAAATGATATCAAAGTGCTATGGGTGAGTAAAACAACTTGTTTTATTATAGAAATAAGGTTCAGATTGTAAAAAATGTTAATTCTCCTTTAAAGGTAATGCCTCTTTTTACCTGCAGCACGTAGCAATCAAACCTGTTACTAACACTACGGGGAGCGACCTTGGGGAAAGAAGGCGCTGATTGTTCGGTTATTAAGGTTCATGTCTTGATTCAGGGACAAAATAGTGAAATAGAAACGTCAGGATCACGTAGAGCCGATTAATACGAACAAAATGGGTGGATATCATTTTCATTTTGCCTGAAAATCAGGCAAAATGAATTTTTGAATGTGTTCTTTTATTTTCTAAATGTGTTTTGACTCCTGATTTTTTTTTCTTTTTTTCAATCTCAATTTTTTTTTTTATAGTGTAACATTGTGTTCTGCGTCCTGATTGGCTAAGGGACCTTTGCCGATTGATGTGATAGATGGGGGACCAGACTGGAACTAGACCAGGACTAAACACGGACTAAACCTGGACTGTACCAGGACTAAACCAGGACTAAACCAGGACTAAACCAGGACTAAACCAGAACTGGACCAGGTCTAAACTAGGATTAAACCTGGACTGTACCAGGACTAGACCAGGACTGGACCAGGTCTAAACCAGGATTAATCCACGGCGTGCGGCTCTTTGCCTGGTTTCGTGCGGCTCTTGCATTTGTTCATGTTGAGGTTTGATGTGCTCCTCCTCCCCGAGGAGGAGGCACGGTTTGGACACGGGTCTTGTGCTTGCAGCCCCGGGTGGGACGTGCGGTCTCGCACCGGTCATGCTGCGCTACCCCCCCCCCCCCCCCACGCTTCACTATTAATACATTTTGTTGAAAATATACGAAAGTTTGAGTGTTTAAAGGTCCCATGGCATGAAATTTTCACTTTCTGAGGTTTTTGAACGTTAATGTGAGCTCCCCTACCCTGTTTAGGCCCCCCCCCATGGTTAAAAGTTGCGAAATGTCTAAACTGAGCATTTGCGATCCTTTTCTGGGTTTGAAAAAAACACAGCTCAAACGGGCGATTCTGAACAAGGAAACTATGATACGTCACATCGAAAAATGCAGCTCCACCCCCCGTCTCTGTAAATCACGCCCAGAGAGTTTGGACTGCAGAGGAGCTAGGCAATGCGAAATGCGTTTTTTTATTTGCCTGGAGGCACGTCCGAGTGTTTCTATGCTCGGAAGTCCTTTACCCGACCCTCTGGACCTCTGAAACAGCAGTGGTTTAATTTTATTTTCTGTAAAAATGTGTTTTTTTTCATTGAAATGCCTCTCATTTCTTCCTCCGCACTTAAAACACGGAAGTGGGAGACAGCGCACAGCGCAGCGCTAAAACAAGGAACCAGCGGCGCATTTGGCCCCACCCCACCCGCTCCTCTAACCTATCTCTGTCCTTCTCATTTGCATTCAAGCAACAAGGCCCAGAATGAGGTGTTCAGAGAGAGATTTTCTGACTCTGACTGTGTACATGTGTCTTTCTCATGCACTGAGTCTTGATTTTGAAGAAGGATTCATTTACAGTATTAGGGAACCATTAAGGAGCCATATAAAAGCATCAAGAAGCACCATGTCATGGGATCTTTAAACGAGAGAGAAATGTGAGAAAATGTTAATTCGAGGGAATTCGACTGTACTGACAAATATCGGTCGTTAACATCGGCCCACTTTTACACATCGGGCCGATACCGATGTTAAAATTTGGCAATATCGGCCGATACCGATGTTAATGCCGATATATCGTGCATCCCTATCTTTGAGGTCCAGAATTGAACCGTCTTCTTATTAATTTATATTAGAGGGGGGCCCAGGCAAAGCTTCTTGCCCCAGGACCCCAAATTACGTGCTGACGGGCCTGATCAGAACTAAAAATTTGGATCTGTGCGTTCTTAATCGTGACAACACAATAATGAAGCAATGAACGCCCACTCCTCCTTCCAGGGCACTTGTTCGTACCTGCTGGCTCGCCCGTGCTGGGAGCTCACCGGGTTGCCCTTCTTCAGCGTGGAGGCCAAAAATGAGAATCGAGGGATGGCGTCTGTGTCGTGGCTGCGCGACGTCACAGTGGAGGTGTACGGACAGAGAGTTCTGCTTCCCAAAGGGACCCTCGGGGCGGTCCAGGTAACAGTCCCATCCTTTTTTAGGGTTTAATAACAATAAAATATGTTTATGTCTTGTTTTTTTTTCAGTTCTGTTCTTTCTTTTTGAACTAAAGTGAATATTTGTGTCTAAAATAAAGAATAAATACATAATTCAGCTTTGACACCAGTCCTGTTCTGATTTTCTTGAATTGAATGAAAGTTATTGTTTTTGTTTGTTTGTTTGTTTTTTTCAGGTGGATGGTTTGATGAAGACTCTGCCCGTCCAGCTCCAGCTCGGCGCGGTGAAGGTGTACCAGTCCGGTGTGGCTGTTGCCTTGGAGACCGACTTTGGACTTTTGGTCACGTACGACGGGCAGCACTACGCGTCCATCTCTCTGCCCAGCTCTTACTTCAACAACACCTGCGGCCTCTGCGGAAACTACAACGACGACCCCTCCGATGACCCCCTGCTGCCGGACGGGTCTTTGGCGGAGAGCGTGGTGGAGCTCGGGGGCAGCTGGCGAGCCGAGGATACGGACTGGCGCTGCACAGACGGCTGCGCCCAAAACTGCAGCGTGTGTGACGCCACCAGCGAGGCCTTCTACTTCCGACCGGACTACTGCGGAATCATCAACAAGACAGACGGGCCCTTCAGGGACTGCCGGGCGGTGGTGGACCCCACGGCGTTCGTCTACAGCTGCGTTTACGACATGTGCAGCAACAAGGACAACATCACCACGCTGTGCCAGGCCATCCAGGCGTACGCTCTGGCCTGCCAGGCGCTCGGGGTCACCATACGCTCCTGGAGGTCTCGAGCTTTCTGCGGTGAGATTTGTCTTTTGTACACGGGCGCTTCAGCCACAGACTGCACAGTTTATAAAAATGGACAGCGCTAACATGCTCGCCGGCATGTTCCAAACAGGAAGTGAGCATGGACGTGATTCAGCTCCATCGACTCTTTGTGTATGTAAAAACCGTGGCCTCTCTCTCTGCGACTGCTTGTTTCATGAATCCTAGACTCATTCTGAGTTATTTTTCTGTCAAATCGCAGCTCTGTGCTTTGTTTGCATGTCGGCCATGTTGCTTAGCCGTCTTTTCCCGACTCCAGATGAGGGAGCCAGACCGATGCACTCTGATGTTTTATAAACATTTATGAAGTTCTTCAACATGAGATGCTGTATAAAGAAGTGGACTGAGGGAGTGTGACGTCACCCACAGAATTCTGCGGTGCTCAAAAAAAACTAACGATGACGGGTGAATTTGTAGCCAGGCTTTATGTTATGAACAGGATTATATGACCAAAAAAATAGCCCCTTGGTTGGTTGGAAAGAAAACCTGCAGCCACACCGGCCGTTTGTGGAACAGTTTGACTCCTGTGATGTAGACGTAGAGTTCATATGAACATTTTAAAGGCAAATTAACGTTTTTTTACAATCTGAGCCTTCTTTCGGCAATAAAACAAGTAGTTTTACTCACCCATAGCATTTTTCTGTCAATTGGAGCAGTATCGCAGAACTTATGTTGAGCCGTTCTGTTCTAGTAATGATCCCGTATCCGTTAACATGGTGCTGTATCATATGCTCGGGGCATTACTTTGCGGTGTCCAAATAACACAAACTTTAGCACTTTTCAAATCATAGAAGCCCGATGTCTTAATGTAAGATTTCGTTTGAAGCAAAAGTGGCCTGTAATCCGAGATTTAGCCATAGTTTCGAGTAGATGAGGAGGCCAGTGCGCATGTGCGGACTGTGCTCTCAGCTCCCGGGACCCAAACATGAAACGCAAAGCTGTAAACTATGGATAAATCTCGGATTACAGGCCACTTTTGACTCAAACGAAATCTTACATTAAGACACCGGGCTTCTATGATTTGAAAAGTGCTAAAGTTTGTGTTATTTGGACACCGCAAAGTAATGCCCCGAATACTCATGCTAACGGATACGCTACAACATAACTTTCTTCAAACAGCTCCAAATGACACGAACGTGATATGGGTGAGTCAAACGACTTGTTTTATTACCGAAAGAAGGCTCAGATTGTAAAATAACGCTACTTTTCCTTTAAGACCAAAATCATAAGGCCACAGCAGCAGGTACAGAGAGAGGAGCCACAGTATTCCAATGGAAGTCAGTGGGAGCCAGAGTCAGAAGGAGTCAGAAGAGCCGCATGCTCACTTCCTGTTTGGAACGTGGCGAATAAGGCGTTAGCTATGTTTATATACACAGTCTATGGTCAAATCAAAGGTACTGAGCGTTTGGAGCAGGTGTACAAATACAACTTCAGAAGATCAGTGAGAAGAAAGGACTAGAACATGGAGAAAGATCTGCTCTTTAACGCTCTTTAACGATGTGATCAATTTCTCTCCTTTGTCCCGTAGCTTTAACGTGTCCTAAGTTCAGCCAGTACCAGGTGTGCACCACGGCGTGCCCCGCCTCCTGCTCCGACCTCACGGCGCCCCTTTACTGTGCCCACCCCTGCACCGAGGGGTGCCAGTGTGACCCGGGGTACGTCCTGAGCGGCAGCCGCTGCGTGCTCCGGGAGGACTGCGGCTGCGAGCACAACGGCCTCTACCACCCCATGAACACCACGTTCTGGGTGGGCGCGACAGGCGAGGAGGGCGAGTGCAGCCAGCGGTGCACCTGCGGATTCGACGGGGAGGTGTCCTGCTTTAACGAGTCGTGTAAGGACAGCGAGGTGTGCGTGGCGGAGGCGGGGCTCCTGGGGTGCTACCCGAGGAGAGAGGGCGTATGCTCCGTCACGCAGACCGCCATAACGGCTTCCTTCGATGGGGCGCACCTGTCGTTCCCGGAGGACAGTTCGTTTTACCTGCTGAAGCTGTGTAGTCCCGTCCCGGTGAACGGGTCCATGGTGGAGGTGAAAATGAGCCGGCGCCTGTTCAACAAAGGACCGGCGTGGAAGCGTCCCGTGATCGTGACTGTGGCCAACGTGGAGGCGCAGATGGGAGGAGCCGACTTCGACACAGTGAAGGTCGGTTAGTGCCAAAGACTGGTACTCTTCAGTCATGTCACACGGGGGGCGTTCTACATGTGTCTCCATGGTGGAATGTTCAGCAGTTACCATAGAGCAGTGCTTCTCAAATAGTGGGGCGGGCCCCCCTGGGGGGGCATGGCGTGATAACAGCGGGGGCGTGTATGACCCTGGGAAACATGTTTTTTTGCTGTACTGTACTAGAACTAAGTGTAATTGCACATCAACAACAGTAGTTGGCAGTGGTGTTCTCACATGCGATTTACGCACAGTCTCACCATTAACAGAACATTCTCTGTCACAGAAAAAACACGTATATTCCACTGAGTCATGTCCTTTAGTCCGACAGAAGCTGACGCATCAGTGGCACAAGGAGAGAGCGTTTTTTTTCAGTGCTTTTAGCTTATGCAAATGAGGTGGTTTTAAGTTTCATTTCTGTAAAACGTAAACAAATGTGCGCAAAGCTGCATTAAAAACACATTAATATTTGAGTCCTCAGTGCAGTCTTTGTTGTAAGTTTCTTTCTTTTTTTTTTGTTTATAATGTTAATAAAAGGATACAATGGTGTTCTAGACATTAATTTGCTCGATGCGTTTCCCAATTACTTTGTGTGTAGTGCGCATTCATATCGAGTGCAAATAAATGTGCAAATCAACACGGAGAGCTTGCCTTGGTCATTTTGGGTGGGAACTATTTTCCAGTGCGGAAGAATACAGCCGAATCACGCAGCACGCTGCCAGGGGAATCCCAGTTACGCACCGGGAAGGGAGTTCCCCTGTTGCGCAGCGTGGTGTGTGCACTCGATATGAATGCGCACTACACAGAAAGTAATTGGGAAACGCATCGAGCAAATTAATTCCTTTTGGCCGAAATCTTTCTCTGGCGACGTTAGACTCCAGTCTAAGGCGGAGGAGCTGCAGATACCGCGGCGGTCAGTGCTGACAGACTCGGACAATGGCTGGGTGAGCAGGAAAACGCTTTCCACCACTTATTTTAGTCTCTGGACTGTGGGGAGATGCCCAAATTTGACCTGGGGGTGGCATATCCCTTTAAAAAGATGCTTGATGTAACTGGATTCTTGTACCTCAGTACGATCAGTACTTCAGGTCATTCCACTCACAACTGGACACGTCCTGGTTTTTCTCAGTCTCAGGTTCTGGACAGGCTCATGTGAAGCTCAGAACCTCCAGAAGTCCCTCCTGAGCTGCAGAGGCTGCACTTGCACTGACTCTGGGGTTTAGGGAGGGAAGTTCAGAGCAGAGACATTTCAGGTCGTTTTCACACCTTGTTTGGTCCGTTTAAAACGAACCAGAGTTCATTTGTTCCTTTGATTCGGACCTTTTGTTCTGGTGTGAATAAAAACCAAAAATCTCGATCTGGAGCAAACAAGCGAACCGAGACCACCTAAAAAGCTCGGTCTCTGCACGGTTCCATTTGAATCCTGGTGCGGTTGGTTTGAGGTGAGAATGCAGACCGGACTCGATCCGACACAAGTTGGCTTTTTGTACTTAACGAGCTCCCGTCGTATGTCGAGCATTATGGGAAACCGTGGCTGACGAAACGAAACGAGGCTTACTTACATTTCACGTGAAGAGTCAGAAGTTGATGCTCACATGAGTTCTGTCCTCCGTAGTCGTCTTGTCCTGTGTCTTCGTCGTTTGTAAATTGATTGTAAAATAGTGTAAACCTCACGATGCTGCTCAAACATTTGTGCGAACTGTAAAAACTGAGCAAACCATATCGCTAAGGCTAGATTGAAAATGGCACGTAACACCATGATTGTTTATAGATGTTGGTCCACTTGGGAAAAAACTGCAGTGTGAAAGCGAACCGCACCAAAATAAAAAACATTTTTAAAAAGATTAGTCCGGACCAAAGCAAGTGAACTATCGGACTTTCCTGGTGTGAAAACGACCTTAGATTTAAACACACTGGATTTAAGATTTGAGCCTGGTAACCCACATGAGAGAGTCATGTGAGGCTCATTCTGCGTTCTGATGGAATTCTGTTTTTCACATTTTTACGATCAGGTACATTGGACCTTAGAAGTAAAGGTCCTATTGACCCCTGTGAGCTTTAAGTCATGTTCTAAAGTTATTTCCTCCTCAAAAACACCTGGAGTTGTGTTTGTTTCTTTCACATGTTTGAGAAACTCTTTATTATTCGTCTGTCTACATCTCCAAAGCTGCAAACTCTCTGTTCCACCTGGTGATGTCATCAGGTGGTAGTTTTCAAGTGAACAGCTCCTTTGGCAATTCCAGGGCTGAAATCCTCCAAATGATTCTAGTGAAGGTGTATAGAGCTTAAAAACACAGTGGAGCACTTCCTGTATTACCACATGACATCACAAGGTGGAACAGAGGGTTTGAATTAAACGTGTGAATGAAACAAAACACAACTCCAGGTCTGTTTGCGATGAGGAAACGACTTTAGAACCCTTTAAACTGTCCGCAGGTGAACGGTGAGTCTGTGGTGCTGCCGTACGTTCACCCGATGGAGACGGTGATGATCTACCGCGCACCCGGAAACGCCACGGTGGTGGAGTCTCGCAGCCTGCTCCGGGTGCACTACACGAGGCAGGGGCACGTCAACATCTCCCTGTCCACGCTCTACTACAACCTGACCTGCGGCCTGTGCGGCGTCTTCAACGGTAACGTCAGCGACGACCTGCGCCTCCCCAACGGGCGCCAGGCCGAGTCCCCCGAGCAGTTCACCGAGGCCTGGACGTCTCTGGCCGATGATCTGACGTGTAACGGGGACTGCGATGACCTGTACCGTATGTGCACGGACCTGCGTCTGTACCAGAGCCCCTGGATGTGCGGAAACATCAACGACCCTGGCAACAGCTCCTTCATCGCCTGTCACAACGTGGTCAACCCTTCGCCGTTCTTCAGGAGCTGCCTGTACAACATGTGCGTGAAGGAGGGCAACCGCTCGGCCATGTGTAACTCCCTGCAGGCCTATGCCACCGCCTGCCAGGATGCCCACATCAGCCTGGCCTCGTGGAGGAGCGCCACCAACTGCCGTAAGAGCTGTCTTCATTTCCAATCAAATACTTTATGTGCACCGATACGATACTGGTTCAGTTGAGTCCCATCATGTTTTGGTTCATAAACTGGAGTAATAAGACGATTTACTCGCCAATGACGACCCAAAACATCTCACGATATTAAACTACACTGGTCCATCGCTCTATCGCGGTTCACTTTTCGCGGCCTCGCTGTTTCGCAGATGTTTTTTTTTTTTATTTCAATTTTTTTTATAGTGTCTCAACATTGTGTTGTGCGTCCTGATTGTCTTCTCCTCCGTGTCTCCTGTACATACAGAATGTGTTCAGTTTGACACATTTATATAGATCTTATAGAGGGGGGACCCGGGGGGGCTCCAGGAGTCCCGCTGGATGCACAAGGAGCCCAGACATGAGTCACTGGATCTGTAGGAAGTCCAGACCGGGACTAAGACAAGAGGACCAGACTGGGACCAGACTGGGACCAGACCGGGACTAAGACATGAGGACCAGACCGGGACTAAGACATGAGGACCAGACTGGGACCAGACCGGGACCAGACTGGGACCAGACCGGGACTAAGACATGAGGACCAGACCGGGACTAAGACATGAGGACCAGACTGGGACCAGACCGGGACCAGACTGGGACCAGACCGGGACCAGACCGAGACTAAGACATGAGGACCAGACTGGGACCAGACCGGGACTAAGACATGAGGACCAGACCGGGACTAGACCGGAACTAGACCGGGACCAGACCGGGACCAGACTGGGACTAAGACACGAGGACCAGACCGGGACCAGACCGGGACTAGACCAGGACTAAACGTGGACTAAACTAGGTCTAAACCAGGACTAAACCAGGAATAGACCAGGTCTAAACCTGGACTAAACCAGGACTAGACCAGGTCTAAACCTGGACTAAACCTGGACTAAACCAGGACTAGACCAGGTCTAAACCAGGACTAAACCAGGACTAGACCAGGTCTAAATCAGGATTAAACCACCGCATGCGGCTCTTTGCCTTGTTTCGTGCGGTTCTTGTGCATTTTCTCTTTGTGGCTCGGGCTGCGCTGCTGGACTTGGTCTCGAGGGGGAGGCACGGTCCGGACACTGCCTCGGTCTCGTGCTTGCAGCCCCGGGTGGGACGCCGGTCATGTTGCTCTATGGATTTGACCACGATCAGCGGGTGTACGTGCTTTCCCCCCACGCTTCACTATTAAAACATTTTGTTGAAAATCTACAAAAGTTTGAGTGTTTAAACGAGAGCGAAATGTGAGAAAATGTGAGAGAATGTGTGTGGTGAGGCATTTACAGCCTTAAACATGTAGAATAATCGTAAAATATAAAGTTGTCCTACTTCGCGGATTTCACTTATTACGGGTTATTTCTGGTATCTAACCCCCACGATAAACAAGGGACCACTGTATTTCTACAAATCTGTACACGAGCAACTCTAAATGAGAAATAATAATTACAAAACACATTTGGATAATTTTGACTCCAGTTCACTTTGTGTGTAAAAAACATGGCCTCTCTGTAACTGCTGCTGCTGCCAGGCTCCAGGCTGGTTTGAACCCACGCTACATGATCCTGGGGGTTTTATTTCACCATTTTGTCCTTAAATAAATCTCTAATACGGAACTCTGCTCCAAATTGCCCCGGTAACTGCAAACCTCGATGAGTTTCATTTGACTGGAGCTGAACCCTGTGGGCGACGTCACGCTCCCTCAGTCCACTTCTGTTTACCGTCTGTAACATAAAAACTAAAGAAGAAGTAGTTTGTTTTATGAGTTTGTGCTGTGGTGGGAAATACACAAAAAACACACACTCCCTTCTTATTGGCTTTCATTTTTAGCTGCGTCCTCTGAGCGTACAATGTCTCTACCGAACTAAAGGTAAAGGCAGATCCCCCAGCATTTCGCGGGCATTTTTTGTGATTGTTGCGGGGCTAAAATGCCTGAATTTGCGTGAACTTTTCCAAAAAGTTGCAATAAAAGTTGCAGTGCTTTTAAGGTTTTTGTTGCGATTTTGTTGCGGGAGGAAGTGAAAGTTGCGATAAATAGTTGCGATTTTCCCTTTTTGTAATTAAAATTGAGTAATATTTTGAATACTGAGTTATTACTGACAAAGAATAATACAAAGACACAGAGATCACAGATATGGTCCTAAAACAACCTTACCAACATCCAAAATAAATGACTACTAGGAGGGGAACTGTTTCGGTCTTTTGCTGTTATTTTTGTGGGCAAATGGCGCCGCAGACATGTTTCTTTGCCATTAGAAGTCGTGTCCCAGTTCCCAGAGTGCACAGTTCGGAGTGTGGTTTGAAGGGCATGTGCGTCATTTCTTTTTTGTCCCATGCGCAGTTAACACGCGTTCGCAGACCGCCGTCGTTTCCATGGAAATCGGGGCGTGGACCAAGCGCGTGAAAATGCACGCTTCGCACACTCATATATCCCAGCATGCACCGCGCGCTACTTCTTCTACGGGAGAAAATGGAGTCGGCGGCTGCTTCCCGTAGTTGCGAGACCTGTCGCATTTCGCAGACGGCCATGCGGTCCGCGGAGTGCACTCAGGGCTGAGCAAGTGTGCACCGCCTTGACTGCAGTCTGAGCCCCTTCAAACCACGCTCCGAACTGAGGACACGGCCGCAGTTTTGTTTCGTCACACGGAAGTAAGGCAGAAGGAAGTGAGTTCAATACGTCACCGATGATTGGTCAAAATTGGTAAAAATTGCGGGAAAGTTGCGGTGATTGGTCAAAATTGCAACACCGCCCTGAATTCACCGGGATTGGCTGAAGTTGCGTTGAAGTTGCAAATCGCAACATCATGAATTCCTGGAGGGTCTGTAAAGGAAGCTATAGAGCGTTTTCACGAACCCGAAAAACAGAATGGTTACCTGCATGTGCGGCCATCTTGGTAGGATTACGCGCTCAAAATTACACGTGTTTAAATTGCAACCATGCAGAAAAAAATCTCGCGAGAAACCTTCCACATCGGAATTTCAGATTTCAGAAGTATTTATTGTCATTGCACAAGAAAGAATGACGAAAGTGTGTTTGGAGCATCCACATATGTAGTTGTAAAGTGCGAAATAGTAAAGCGCAAACCCAATGAAATAAAAATACCCCTCAATAACCCCTAAATACCCCAAGTGTAAACATTTGTAAACATTTGACATCAGTACAGCAGCATCAGGGCATGTCATTAATATTATCATTAAAGTGCATTAAAGCAGGGACGTTCAGATACATGAGAATAGTGACATTATGCAGCAAAACCAGATCAGAACTATTGATTGGTGAGTGTGGTTATTGTCCATGGGAGGGGGGTAGAAAGGGTGGGGGGCAGTGTTCAGTAGCCTCACAGCTTGTGGGTACAGGCTGTGGGTGGTTGGTGGTGTTCAGGGTGGTGCTGGTCCCGCAGGATGTTGCGCACTCTACTCAAACAGCGAGTGGAGTAGATGGTGCTGATCTCCGGGAGAGTCGTCCAAGTGATTCTCCCCGCTGTTTTCACCACCCGCTGGAGTGCCTGCTGGTCAGCCTTAGAATCCAAAAGTTCTGACACAGTTAACCAGTTGTATAGAGATAAGTTGGATGCCAAAGAAAAGAAGCGTTATATGAAAAAACTCAAATTAATTGGGCAAGAAGATCCGTGTGAGATGGATTCAAGTTTGTTCAATAACAGTGGCGATTTGTCGATTCTGCTGCTGTAAGCGATCCCGACATTATGAACTCTCCCCAAGCCCTGATACAGCACAAGACCTTCAGAGCTCTAAAGGTCTGGAGGAACAACCAGTTTGTTTGTGGCTGGTACGAGAGCGGAAAGTGAGGAAAACTGGAGACAAGCGTATTGTGATGGCAAAGGTCGGCATACTTGTATTACATGTGTAACGTGTTTAAGTACGAGTATATTGCTTTTTATTATTCATGTTTTGCAAAGATTAAAATATTAAAGGAAAAGTAACGTTTTTTACAATTTGAGCCTTATTTTGGTAATAAAACAAGTTGTTTTACTCACCCATAGCACTTTGGTGTCATATGGAGCATTTCCGGAGATGTTTTAGATTAGCGTTAGGCTAACGCCGTTAGCCTAGCGCGACTTATAGCCATAGCTCGGGGCATTCCCCGAGCATGTAATATGCCCCGTGCGGGCTCCAAATAACACAAACTTTAGCACTTTTCAAATCATAGAAGCTCGATGTCTTTAGTCTACGATTTCGTTTGAGTCAAAAGTGGCCTGTAATCCGAGATTTATCCATAGTTTCGAGTAAATGAGGACGCCAGTGCGCATGTGCGGACTGTGCTCTCAGCTCCCGGGACCCAAACATGGAACGCAAAGCTGTAAACTATGGATAAATCTCGGATTACAGGCCACTTTTGACTCAAACGAAATCTTACATTAAGACATCGAGCTTCTATGATTTGAAAAGTGCTAAAGTTTGTGTTATTTGGAGACCGCAAAGTAATGCCCCGAATACAAATGCTAACGGATACGCTACAACATAACTTTCTTCAAACAGCTCCAAATGACACCAACGTGCTATGGGTGAGTCAAACGACTTGTTTTATTACTGAAAGAAGGCTCAGATTGTAAAAAACGTTACTTTTCCTTTAACATTGTAATGCAATTTACTGTAGGGGCCAATGAAGCAAATGAACATGTACAAGTATTTACAACTAACGTTTATGCCTTGGATCTAGTTTAGTCGGTGTTTGTTTATGTAAACATGGTCGCTACAAATTGGTTTGAAATGAGCAATCACAATGCACAGTATGAAATATCTACTGGTGGTGAAATGAGCTGAGCATATGCGAATGTTGTCGAGTTCTGTTGGAGACTGGCGATCCACAATCGTGTCCTTTCCTTTGATAATCGCTCTGTCTGTTCTGGTCGGTCACTACTTTAGGTAAACGATAGAACTTGTGAGTTTCAGAAAATGGGTCCGAAGAAGGTCTGAAGAAAAGCATTACTCGAGATTGAGGTTATTCAGCATTTTAATGTAAAAATAGAAGAATACAAACGAAATGGTGACATCAGACATCTTTAGCAGACCCTCAGAGAAGAGACATCGGCCGTGAAGAGGGACGTGAAGAGACCTCCCCAGTGGGGGTCAGATCACACACACACATGACCACAAGGGACAGTCTTTAAATACACTACAGACTGTTGAATAAATATGACATCAGCAACAGCTAACCTATAGGAGAATAGTTTAACTATGCAGACAATATAAGGCTCATAGAGGAACTCCCAGCTTTAAATGAGAAGAGTGTCTAATAGTGAGGTCAGCCAATCAGAACAGATAGATCAGAACAGATCACATGATACCCCCTATGGAGGGACCTTGTAAGTTTCTCATACCTTGAAATAACAGAAGCAAACAACTGTCACAACACAACCCCACAGTAAATGTAGTATTAGCTGTTTACAGCACCCTGTGTATACAACCCACAGGAAGGGTCACACCCCAAATTAGTTAACAGCCTTTTATAACCTATAGCCACAAGTGATGTATACAACAAATGGAGAAACAAATGGTGAGGTGAGACAGTTCTCACAGTAAAACTAGACTAGACTAGATATAAAGAACACTTCAAGCATAAAAGAATAAATCTATTGTGACGCCGAGGACCGCACAATAGTTGACCATTTTGCTTTTTTTAAAAAACTTTGCGGCATAAATGCACTGTTCACGGTGCTTCGAATCCTGCCAAAATGGACGACTTCCGGATTTATGACGCCACGTGAAAACGCTCTATTAACTTGAAAACTACCACCTTCATGACATCACAAGGTGGAACCGAGCATTTGGAGCTTTGGAGATGTACACAGACTTAATAATAAAGGGTTAATCAAACGTGTGTGAATGAAATAAAACCATAGCTCATGTATATGAATGGACATGGCTAATGTGCTTGCCAACGCGTTCCAAACAGGAAGTGCTCCAGACGGCCCTTCTGGTTCCTTCTGACACTGGTAAAATGACTTAAATTGGGATCTTCTGGCACCGATCTCTGTACCTGCTGCTTTGGCCTCGTCATTTTGGTCTGAAAATGGATCCTGAATTTTTCATTTTGCTATTTCGTCCTAAAATCAAGATCTGAACATAAATAACGGACCAATCAGACGACGCCTTCATTCCCTGAGGCGTTGAAAAGGGCGGGCACATTTAACGACCTCAGTCATGATTGGCTCTTGTGGTTGCTATGATACTCACAGTCGGATTTCCAAATATGGACCTGGCTCCAGGTTGGATCCTGTTCATAGTCTTTATACAGACTATGAACGAAACACAACTCCGGGTCTGTTTTTGAGGAGGGAACAACATTAGAACTTAACTTAAAGGAATATTAACGTTTTTTACAATCTTATTTCTGTAATAAAACTAGTTGTTTTACTCACCCATAGCACTTTGGTGTCATTTGGAGCATTTCCGGAGATGTTTTAGATTAGCGATATCCGTTAACATGAGTGCTTGGGGCAGGCGATTGCAGTCACCAAAATAACACAAACTCAAGCTCAATGTCTTAGGCTACGTTCACACTGCAGCCTGACCCAAATCCGATTTTTTCCCCTCTATGCGACCTGTATCTGATCTTCTAATGACAGTCTGAACGACACAGATCAGATTTTTTCAAATGCGACCCAGGCCACTTGGATATGTGGTCCTAAATCCGATACATATCCGATCTTTTGACATGCGACTTCAGTCTGAACGGCCAGGTCGCGTTCATCCGACCTGGGCGTGTTTCCTCCAGCGAGAGTGGTACAAGTAGGCGTTCACAAATGTACACAAACGTTCTTCTCATCATGCGAAAATAGTTTATAAACTCCGTATCAGTGAAGCGGCGAAGCACGTAGCAATCCCACCGCTCATTTCTACAGACTTTGCTGCCACTGCCCCACAAAACCTCGTCCTTCTCCTTCTCCTCCTTAAAACAAATAAGCTGTACTGTAGCTGTTTTGGCTCCGGTACGAAAGCAACTTTAGGCGATTTCCGTAAACACTGAGCGTGTTCGCTCCGTGTGACGTCATCGTGTCCTCCAATGCGCCTGCGGGACACTTTTGGGGAGTTTAGCGTTCACACTGGAGATCACATACAATTCGCATCTAACTGGAAATGTGAACGGCCTCGCAAATAAATCCGATTTCACAAAAAAATCAGAATTGAGCATTAAGCCCTGCAGTGTGAACATAGCCTTAGTCTACACTTTCGTTTGAGTCAAAAGTGCCTCTAATCCGAGATTTATCCATAGTTTGGAGTAGATGAGGAGGACAGTCGCATGCGCTCAGTCACAGCTGATTTGCAGATAAGAAGACGCTCAGAACTTTTCTGTTGCGAGCGACACATGGCAGAAGATTGGGACTTTGAGGCTGAAGAGGACTTATGGAGGACTGAGGACTGAAGAGGAGTATACGGATGAGGAGATAGAATGGATACGGAAAGAATGAAGCGGAGACAGTTTTAGGAGCAGCAGAGAACAGCCATCGGTTTCACATTACTTCTCAGAATCGTGCGCTGAATCCACTGGCCTTCTTTCTTTTCCTTTGCTGGTAAAAAATGGTCCTGACTGAAGTGGGTACTGCAAACACGATGGTCCAAACGTCTTACAGCTTTGCCTTTCATGTTTGGGTCCCGAGATCTGAGAGCGAAATCAGCTGTGACTGAGCACATGTGACTGTCCTCCTCATCTACTCCAAACTATGGATAAATCTCGGATTAGAGGCACTTTTGACTCAAACTAAAGTGTAGACTAAGACATTGAGCTTCTGTAATTTGAAAAGTGATAAAGTTTGTGTTATTTTGGTGACTGCAGTCGCCTGCCCCAAGCACTCACGTTAACGGATATTGCAACACCACAACATCTACGAAACTGCTCCAAATGACATCAAAGTGCTATGGGTGAGTAAAACAACTTGTTTTATTACAGAAATAAGGCTCACAGGAGTCGATTCTGGGTAATATCGGAACTGATAACTGAAGAATGAGAGGGACATAAGTGTATCTGAGCTCAGAATGATCTTTGTCTCCTTCAGCTCTTCCGTGCCCTGAGAACAGCCACTTCGACGAGTGCACCACGTCCTGCCCGCTCACCTGCACCAACCTGAAAGAGCCGGAGGAGCCGTGCCCGCTGCCGTGCCAGGAGGGCTGCCAGTGCGAGGACGGCTACGCGCTGATGGACGGGCTGTGCGTGGCGAGGAGGGACTGCGGGTGCATGTACCGCGGCCGCCACCTCGCCACCAACCAAACCTTCTGGACCGACTGGGAATGCCGGGACCGCTGCTACTGCAACGGCTCTGACAACACCGTGTACTGCCAGCCGGCGCCATGCCTGCTCGAGGAGTACTGCCAGGGGAGTAGCGTGGTCACCGTCCTGAAACATCTGTGTAATCCCTCAGTCGTCCATCCTAAAACGGCAAATTCCTGTTCCACACTGAGGAATAGACTTGATACTCAGTACAAATTCTGATACAACTATGATAATTTAAAAAAAACACTTTGAGTTAACAGTTAGAGTGGAGATTCTGGAAAACTACGGTTTGGCGTTTGCGTGCAAAGTGAGATAAATGGAGTTTTAGGCAGCTGACGGACCAAAAGTCTGTCCTGTTCATAGCCGCGAAACGTATTCGACCAAATAAACTTTTATCCAGTTGACAAATTGAATTTCTCCTTTTGCCGTGGATTCTACCTGGACGACTGAGGGATTCTACAGACCGCCTTAAGAATTGATCTGAAATGTGGAGAGAAACACGGCGTATGAGCTCCGGAGTTTGTGCTCAGCTCGGTGAAAGACCTGCGTGAAGTTGACCCCCCCATCAAACGCACACCTACACAAAAACTATGTCAATCGTTTGTGCTTCGTTTGTGCTGTTTTGTGCTGCAAAAAGTTTCCTTTGTGCTGCTTTAGTTTTTCAGATATTATTGATTCTTTTATAGGTCAAATTGGGGTCAGCCAGCCCCCCTCAAAAACTAAAGCAGCACAAATCAAACTTTTTGCAGCACAAAACAGCACAAACGATTGACATAGTTTTTGTGTAGGTGTGCGTTTGATGGGGGGCCATCTTCATGCGGGTCGGTGAAAGAGGCAGATTGGTGAACAATAAAGACTCACTAAAAGATGATGTAGAACATTAAATTAGACTCAGTGTAGTTTCAATGTATGATGCGTGAAGATAGATATGCTAATACTAGACGCCAGAGAAATTCGAAAAACAAAAGAAACAAATTAGTTGGGATAGTTTCAGAACTATTCCGGTGTAGTGAGCTCCTCCCTGCAGCGAGATATAAACAGGGTCTAACCCGCACTAGAACCAGAACTGACGAAGCCTCTCGGATGAGCGGCGAAACGTCTTCAACCAAACAAACTTTGTCCAGTTGACAAATTGAATTTCTCCTTTTATCATAGTTTCAATGTAGTTATTTTATTTAATTTGTTTTATGACTGCAATTTGGCACCCACTCCACCAGATGGCGGCCTAGGTGACCACCTGGTTTGCCTGTGCGCAAAACCATGCAGGTTCCACAGTGAGTGGTCCTTGGGCGTATACTTTTCTATGTCCTAAATGTTCAGGAACGGTTCTGCTCTGTCCTGAAAATGTAAACATATCGATACTGCTCAAATGATTATCTAGTTTTGATACTAGTTTTAATATTGGTTAGTGACTGATTTTCGGTACTTTTGAATCCTGCAGGAGAGCGACGGCCTCTTCTACTGCCAGCCCCGCACCGAGGCCCTGTGCGTCGCCGCGGGATACGGGCACTTCCTGCCGTTCGTGGGCGCGGCGTTCGATCTGCAGAGCTCGTGCCCGCTGCAGCTCGTCACCTCGGAGTGCGGCATCATCACCCGGGAGCAGGCGGGGGCGCTCCCGTCGTTCAAACTCGCCGCCCGGAACGAGGAGCGGGACACGGGGCAGGCCATCTGGGTCAAAGGGTTCGTGCTGGAAACCTACGAGTACGAGATCGAAGTGTCACGAAGCTACAAGAACAGGGTCACGGTGAGGCGCACGTCACACACCTGGGGCGGTTCTACATGGGTGCCTATGGGGGATGGGGGTGTTCAGCAGTTACCATGGCGACGCAAAGCACACGCTAGTTAAAAAAGACGTCTGCATAATCCTGTAAAACCATTTCTTTATGCAGCTTTAAAAGTGCTGTCTGTAACTTTTCTGGTGGAGGGTCCAGCAAATGCTTTTCTGTCTCCATGGAGACCAAACCAGACCAAATTACAGGTCAGATCTGTGGAGAGCTCTAAAACCACCTATAGAGCTTTTTATAGTCACACTGTCGAACATTCCAGGCAGAGCAGTGACGTATCCATAGAAACAAGCAGGTGATGGACCCCCAACCGAAAAGGTACACAGCTGATCTTTAAAGAAGACTTTGTGAGGGGAGTTCTAGAGGCTATTTTGCGTGTCTGATTGGCTTGCAGAGCGTTCTCCTTCGTTTTCAGAGGTGAATTTGCCGTTTGCGTGTAAAAGATGGGAACAAACGAAGGGAAATGTCTGTAAATGTCATTGTATGTGTAAACGTACACTGAAATATTATTTTCTCAACATACCCGGTGACGTGTAAACGTAGCCTCAGACTTAAATCTAAACAGGGAAAACAGAAGTGATTGACAGTATGCTAATAGCCTCTATGCTAATAGCCTCTATGCTAATAGCCTGTATGCTAATAGGTCTGAGAGCACCTGAACGATTATGCTAATATGACTCAGTTCACACCGGGCGAACAAACAGAAACTGTAAACAAAGGTGTGTTAGTCTCAGTTCGAATAGTTAAAAGTCCCGTGGCATGAAATTTTCACTTTCTGAGGTTTTTGAACATTATTGTGAGCTCCCCTACCCTGTTTAGCCCCCCCATGGCTAAAAGTTGTGAAATGTGTAAACTGAGCATTTGTGATCCTTTTATCCTTTTCCGCGTTTGAAAAAAAGACAGCCCAAACGGGCGATTCTGAACAAGGGAACTTTCTGACGCCACACTCGGGAAAGGTTTCCACCCCCGTCTGGATGTCTACCCACCGTCTCTGGAAATCACGCCCAGAGAGTTTGGACCACAAATGAGCTACGAAATGCGAGATACGTTTTTTTTATTTGCCTGGAGACACGTGAGAGTGTTTCCAGGCTCGGATGTCCTTTATCCGAGCCTCCGGACCTCTGAAACAGCAGTGGTTTCATTTTATTTTCTGTGGAAATGTGTTTTCTTTTTAATGGAAATCGTCTCATATCTAACTCCGCTCTTAAAACACAGAAGTGGGTGACACACCCACACCACACCCACACACACCAGCGCACAGACGCACCGCTAATCCAGGAAACAGCGGCGTATTTGGCCACACCCCCACCCGCTGCACTGGCCTGTCTCTGTCCTCCTCATTTGCATTCAAGCAACAACGCCCAGAATAAAGTGTTTCAGAGACATATTTATGACTCTGACTGTGTTCATGAGGCTCTCTCATGCACTAAGTCTTGATTTTGAAGAAGGATTCATTTACAGTATTAGGGAACCACTAAGGAGCCATATAAAAGCATCAAGAAGTCATGGGATCTTGTGGGGGTGGGGGCGTGGCCAAACTCTCTGCTTTTTCCTCTTTAGCGGTGCGCTGTGCGCTGGCCCCACTTCCGCGTTTTTGCGCGGAGGAAGAGATGAGACGATTTCCATTGAAAAAAAAAACAAATTTCCACAGAAAATAAAATTAAACCACTGCTGTTTCAGAGGTTCGGAGGCTCGGATAAAGGACATCCGAGCCTGGAAACACTCTCACGTGTCTCCAGGCAAATAAAAAAACGCATCTCGCATTGCATAGCTCGTTCGCGGTCCAAACTCTCTGGACATGAGTTCCAGAGACGGTGGGTAGAAATACAGACGGGCGGTGGAACTGCATTTGCATTTTTCCCTGAGTGTGACGTCAGAAAGTTTCTTTGTTCAGAATCGCCCGTTTGGGCTGCCTTTTTTTCAAACGTGGAAAAGGATTGCAAATGCTCAGTTTACACATTTCACAACTTTTAGCTATGGGGGGGGAGGTAAACAGTGTAGGGGAGCTCACATTAACGTTCAAAAACCTCAGAAAGTGAAAATTTCATGCCATGGGACCTTTAAAATAGTGATTAAAAGAGCACATGTGAGAGTGACTCACTGAAAAACTGTTGGCTAATGCTAGCTAGCTTGTGTGTAATGTTATTTGTGAGGGACACAGATCAGCTCACCTGCTGGAGTTCAGATCAGTCAGGTTTTTCTGGTCAGATTAGGTTCAAATAAAGATCGTATTAAAGGCTAACAGAGCTTCAGACAGAGCAGAGCCTCCAGTTAGCATCACACCCCCGGGGAATGTTGACGGCATCAGCTGCAAAGTCTTAATTCCAGTGACAGGAGTGTTTGAAATAGTCCCTTTGAGTCCGGCCGCAGAAGCTCCACAGGAATGAAGATTTGGACAGCGGGATGTAAATTCTCGGCATAATCGCGGAAAAGGTCAGAGCGACTGTTTCTCCGAGTTATGCGGAATTCCAGTTTGAATCAGATGGATCACGTTTCACCGGGTCTTTGATGGGCCAGGCTCTGAGCGACGCTTGGAGCCGCTTCACAAACACGTTTCAGTGTGAGAGGAAAATATGAGGCAGTAACAGCTGTGAACGTTTGGCCGAGAATTTAGATTAAAAATTCCATTTACAAATCAAATACAACTTTTACTGATAATGACCGTAATGTAATGCTGATTTATTCTGAAGGACAAAAACACTGGACATGACGGACAAGAGGGCTGGGAGGGTCACTTTAGACATACCATATACATTTAGTGCAATAACATAACGCAATTTGTGATAAAATGAGAAATTAAATTTGTCAACTGGACAAAGTTTGTTTGGTCGAAAACGTTTCGCAGCTCATCCGAGAGACTTCATCAGTTCTGACTCGGATGAGCTGCGAAACGTTTTCGATGAAATCAACTTTGTCCAGTTGACAAATTGAATTTCTTCTTTTATCATGGATTCTGCCTGGACGACTGAGGGGTTCTTCACACAGAGTGTAATTTGGCCACTTGGCTGTGATATAATTCCACCATTTTATCCAAAAATTTCCATTTTGTGATTAACACGGGCTGCGAGTTGTTCCGTCTTATAGAAGTCAAACACAATGTCTCTCCACATATTAATTGTCGGGCGTTCTGGTTGTAGTCATTTCTTTGTCTTTTTACTGACCACCAACAGAACATTCATGAGGTATTTGTCCACTTTCAGACAGTTTTGAGAAACATATCCCAGGTACAATGTCTTAAAGTCCGGTGGAAAATCCTCTTGCAGAACGTCCTTTAGGGCGTTCTGAATCTCTGACCAAAAACCTTTAATGCTGGAGCAGTCCCAGAAAACATGGTGGTGATCTGCACATTGATGACCACATTGTCTCAGGGGTGGTGTCATTGAATTTAGATTGTTGTGATGGTGTAATAAAATATCTGATAAAGTTTTTCCAGTTAAATTTGCTCCAGTTCATTGAACTGGTGCATTTCCATTGATATTGCCATATTTTTGACCATTCTTCATCAGATATTTTAATCTTTGATTCCTTTTCCCATTTTTCTTTGATACATGTTGTAGAGTGGGTGTTAAGCTCTAGTAAACAGTTCTGTGTAGCTGATATAATCCCTTTATTGAGTTCTGATTTATATGCTTTTCTGAACACTTCTAAGAAGTTGTGGTTAATTTCTGTTACATTTTAATCTTTGTATTGACATGATGCCGCAGTTGTAAATATCTGAAGAAGTCTTGTTTATGCATTAAGTATTTTTCCTGAAGCATCTCAAAACTGTGTGTGTTTCCCCTCGTGATGGTGCATAGAGCTGTTATCCCATTAACTCTCCACGTTTTAAATTTGGTATCCATTTTATTTGGCTGGTTAGCTCAACTGGTAAGTCACTGATTTTCCCCCGGGGGGACCTGGGTCCCTCCATCTGCAGCTTAAATAAAAAAATTAAATAACATAAATAAAATGCTTTCAAATTGTAATCCTGCTAAATAATCCCCATTTTTACTAAATGTGCCTGTAATCTGAGTACGTCTTCTTTCCTTGTAACTGTAGCAGAATACAGTTAGTTAACAAGGGATACAGTGTGCGTTTTTTTTTTAAAATCTGTATGTGTTCCCCTCTAACAGTGTCGAGCGGTAACACTGTCTTACCGCTCACCGCGTCGTCTCAGCCCGGTTCTGCTCCGGTTCTGGAGCTCGGGAACGTAGGTCCGGCAAGTTCGCGGAGACATTTAATAAAGCTTGTTTTTCTTCTCAAAACAACATTTGTCCAAAAAGTGATATATTTGCGTCACAAATCCAGCAGCCTAATTCGCATTCACATATTTTCTCTCGATTCGTATCACTGCGCGTCTATTAGCTCTATTAGCCTATTAACTTTAAGCGGATGTTTACAGCAGATGCGGTACGGCGACATCCGCCATAAGTGGATGTTTACAAGTGAACAGGCTAATACAGCTAATCTGTGCGCGGTGATACGAATCGAGGGAAAATATGTGAATGTGAATTAGGCTGCTGAATTTTTCATGTGCAACTGTTTGTGATACAAATATATCACTTTTTGGACAAATGTTGTTTTGAGAAGAAAAAACAGCTTTATTAACTGTCCCCGCGAACTTGCCGGAACTATGTTTACGAGCTACGTTACCGGAGCAGAACCGGGCTGAGACGACGCGGTGAGTGGTAAGTCAGTGTTACCGCACGACACTGTTAGAGGAGAACACATACAGATTCACATTTAAAAACAAAAAAACAAAACACTATACTTTTAACGCCGTTCCTTGTATTCTGTTATTTCCTGATCCTGGTTATTGCCAGTTTCAAAGCACCTGCACCAGTCCAGAGTCAGCGCTAGTGCAGCTTCTGCAGCTCATGAGGGAATTCTGGAGGTTCTGAGCTTCACCTGAGCCTGTCCAGAACCTGAGACTGAGACAAACGCAGGACGTGTCTCTGTGTCTCTGTCTGCAGGACGTGTCTCTGTGTCTCTGTCTGCAGGACGTGTCCCTGTGTCTGTCTGCAGGACGTGTCTCTGTGTCTCTGTCTGCAGGACGTGTCTCTGTGTCTCTGTCTGCAGGACGTGTCTCTGTGTCTCTGTCTGCAGGACGTGTCCCTGTGTCTGTCTGCAGGACGTGTCTCTGTGTCTCTGTCTGCAGGACGTGTCTCTGTGTCTCTGTCTGCAGGACGCGTCTCTGTGTCTCTGTCTGCAGGACGCGTCTCTGTGTCTCTGTCTGCAGGACGCGTCTCTGTGTCTCTGTCTGCAGGACGTGTCTCTGTGTCTCTGTCTGCAGGACGTGTCTCTGTCTGCAGGACGTGTCTCTGTGTCTCTGTCTGCAGGACATGTCTCTGTGTCTCTGTCTGTAGGACGTGTCTCTGTGTCTCTCTCTGCAGGACGTGTCTCTGTCTGCAGGACGTGTCTCTGTGTCTCTGTCTGCACGACGTGTCTCTGTGTCTCTGTCTGCAGGACGTGTCTCTGTCTGCAGGACGTGTCTCTGTCTGTCTGCAGGACGTGTCTCTGTCTGCAGGACGTGTCTCTGTGTCTCTGTCTGCAGGACGTGTCTCTGTCTGTCTGCAGGACGTGTCTCTGTGTCTCTGTCTGCAGGACGTGTCTCTGTGTCTGTCTGCAAGACGTGTCTCTGTGTCTCTGTCTGCAGGACGTGTCTCTGTGTCTCTGTCTGCAGGACGTGTCTCTGTGTCTCTGTCTGCAGGACGTGTCTCTGTCTGCAGGACGTGTCTCTGTCTGCAGGACGTGTCTCTGTCTGTCTGCAGGACGTGTCTCTGTCTGCACGACGTGTCTGTGTCTCTGTCTGCAGGACGTGTCTCTGTCTGCAGGACGTGTCTCTGTCTGTCTGCAGGACGTGTCTCTGTCTGCAAGACGTGTCTCTGTGTCTGTCTGCAGGACGTGTCTCTGTGTCTCTGTCTGCAGGACGTGTCTCTGTGTCTCTGTCTGCAGGACGTGTCTCTGTGTCTGTCTGCAGGACGTGTCTCTGTGTCTCTGTCTGTAGGATGTGTCTCTGTGTCTGTCTGCAGGACGTGTCTCTGTCTGCAGGACGTGTCTCTGTCTGCAGGACGTGTCTCTGTGTCTGTCTGCAGGACGTGTCTCTGTGTCTCTGTCTGCAGGACGTGTCTCTGTCTGTCTGCAGGACGTGTCTCTGTCTGTCTGCAGGACGTGTCTCTGTCTGCAGGACGTGTCTCTGTGTCTCTGTCTGCAGGACGTGTCTCTGTGTCTGTCTGCAGGACGTGTCTCTGTGTCTCTGTCTGCAGGACGTGTCTCTGTGTCTCTGTCTGTAGGACGTGTCTCTGTGTCTGTCTGCAGGACGTGTCTCTGTGTCTCTGTCTGCAGGACGTGTCTGTGTCTCTGTCTGCAGGACGTGTCTCTGTCTGCAGGACGTGTCTCTGTGTCTGTCTGCAGGACGTGTCTCTGTGTCTCTGTCTGTAGGACGTGTCTCTGTGTCTCTGCAGGACGTGTCTCTGTGTCTCTGCAGGACGTGTCTCTGTGTCTCTGTCTGCAGGACGTGTCTCTGTGTCTGTCTGCAGGACGTGTCTCTGTGTCTCTGTCTGCAGGACATGTCTCTGTGTCTCTGTCTGCAGGACATGTCTCTGTGTCTCTGTCTGCAGGACATGTCTCTGTCTGCAGGACGTGTCTCTGTGTCTCTGTCTGCAGGACGTGTCTCTGTCTGCAGGACGTGTCTCTGTGTCTCTGTCTGCAGGACGTGTCTCTGTGTCTCTGTCTGCACGACGTGTCTGTGTCTCTGTCTGCAGGACGTGTCTCTGTGTCTGTCTGCAGGACGTGTCTCTGTGTCTCTGTCTGTAGGATGTGTCCCTGTGTCTGTCTGCAGGACGTGTCTCTGTGTCTGTCTGCAGGACGTGTCTCTGTGTCTCTGTCTGCAGGACGTGTCTCTGTGTCTCTGTCTGCAGGATGTGTCTCTGTCTGCAGGACGTGTCTCTGTGTCTGTCTGCAGGACGTGTCTCTGTGTCTCTGTCTGTAGGATGTGTCCCTGTGTCTGTCTGCAGGACGTGTCTCTGTGTCTGTCTGCAGGACGTGTCTCTGTGTCTCTGTCTGCAGGACGTGTCTCTGTGTCTCTGTCTGCAGGACGTGTCTCTGTCTGCAGGACGTGTCTCTGTCTGCAGGACGTGTCTCTGTGTCTCTGTCTGCAGGACGTGTCTCTGTGTCTCTGTCTGCAGGACGTGTCTCTGTGTCTCTGCAGGTGAAGCTCTGGAGACACAGGGTCAGGTCCATAACTACAGAGACAATTAAACCTGAGCTGCAGAAGCTGCACTAGCACTGACTCTGGGGTTTAGGGAGGGACGTTCAGATCAGAGACATTTTAGGTTTAAACACGCTGGATTTCATCTTTGGAACTGGCAACCCAAATGAGAGTCATGTGACACTCATTCTGCGTTCTGATTGGAGAATCAACTTAAACCAAAACACCAAATTAGAACAGAAATAAACATAACCATCATGTCCGATGTTTTTGTGATTAAGAATAAAACAGTTTTACAGTTGTTTATGGAAAATTTATCTAACCTCACTGCTGTGCCGATCTAACCTGATGCTGTGCCGGTCTAACCTGATGCTGTGCCGGTCTAACCTGATGCTGTGCCGGTCTAAATAACCTGATGCTGTGCCGGTCTAACCTGATGCTGTGCCTGTCTAAATAACCTGATGCTGTGCCGGTCTAACCTGATGTTGTGCCGGTCTAAATAACCTGATGCTGTGCCGGTCTAACCTGATGCTGTGCCGGTCTAACCTGATGTTGTGCCGGTCTAAATAACCTGATGCTGTGCCGGTCTAACCTGATGCTGTGCCTGTCTAAATAACCTGATGCTGTGCCGGTCTAACCTGATGTTGTGCCGGTCTAACCTGATGCTGTGCCGGTCTAACCTGATGCTGTACCTGTCTAACCTCACTGGTTCTAACCTGACCGCTCTGTCGTGGCAGGTGAATAAGGAGCGGCTGTACCTGCCTCTGAAGCTGGGCCTGGGCCGGGTGAACATCTTCACCGTGGGCACGCAGCTGGTGCTGGAGACGGACTTTGGGCTCAAAGTGTCGTTTGACTGGAACACTCTGCTGCTGCTGTCTCTGCCACGGGACCTGTACCACACGGCGTGCGGGCTGTGCCAGGGCATGCCCCTTACCCCTCCCATCCTCAGCACCACAGACTGGGGCATGGCGTGGGCAGAGAGGGACACCTTCTGCCAGGTGGGGTGCGGGGACTTGTGCCCGCGCTGTGGGCTGGGCGAGAAGAGCGGGCTGTCCGACGGGGCGCTGATGGTGGCGGACGCCGACGGGAACGACGACAACGGAGAGAGGGAGGTGAACACCCGCATCCGCTTCCACATCGGAGACGGACTCTACGTGTTTGTGGACCCCGAGGCCGTGAGGCTGTGCGGGCTCATCATAGACAGAAGAGGAGCCTTCGCCCGCTGCCACAGCAAGGTGGCGCCGGCGTTCTTCTACCAGAACTGCCTGCAGGACACCTGTCTGGACCAGGGCGCCCAGGACACCATCTGTAACTGGCTGCAGATGTACGCCAGCACCTGCCGGGCACAGGCGGTCCCTCTGAGCGACTGGAGGAGAAACACGCCCTGCGGTCAGTGCCCTCGCCACGGGGGGGGGGGGACCCGGGGTCTCCGGGAATCCCGCTGGATGCACGAGGAGCCGAGACACGAGTCACTGGATCTGTAGGAAGTCCAGACTGGGATTATGACATGAGGACCAGACTGGGACCAGACCGGGACTAGACCGGGACCAGACCGGGACTAGACCAGGACTAAGACATGGGACCAGACTGGGACCAGACCGGGACTAGACTGGGACTAAGAGATGAGGACCAGACTGGGACCAGACCGGGACCAGACCAGAACTAGACCGGGACTACGACATGAGGACCAGACTGGGACCAGACCGGGACCAGACCGGGACTAGACCAGGACTAAGACATGGGACCAGACCGGGACCAGACCGGGACTAAGAGATGAGGACCAGACCGGGACTAAGAGATGAGGACCAGACCGGGACCAGACCGGGACCAGACCGGGACCAGACCGGGACCAGACCAGGACTAAGACATGAGGACCAGACCGGGACCAGACCAGAACTAGACTGGGACTACGACATGAGGACCAGACTGGGACCAGACCGGGACCAGACTGGGACTAGACCGGGACCAGACCGGGACCAGACCGGGACCAGACCAGGACTAAGAGATGAGGACCAGACCGGGACTAAGAGATGAGGACCAGACCGGGACTAAGAGATGAGGACCAGACCGGGACTAAGACATGAGGACCAGACTGGGACCAGACCGGGACCAGACTGGGACTAGACCGGGACCAGACCGGGACCAGACCGGGACCAGACCGGGACCAGACCGGGACCAGACCGGGACCAGACCGGGACTAAGAGATGAGGACCAGACTGGGACCAGACCGGGACCAGACCGGGACTAAGAGATGAGGACCAGACCGGGACTAAGACATGAGGACCAGACCGGGACTAAGACATGAGGACCAGACCGGGACTAAGACATGAGGACCAGACTGGGACTAGACCGGGACCAGACCGGGACCAGACCGGGACTAAGACATGAGGACCAGATTGGGACCAGACTGGGACCAGACTGGGACCAGACTAGGACCAGACCGGGACTAAGACATGAGGACCAGACTGGGACCAGACTGGGACCAGACTGGGACCAGACCGGGACTAGACCAGGACTAAGACATGAGGACCAGACTGGGACCAGACCGGGACTAGACCAAGATTAGACCAGGACTAAACGTGGACTAAACCAGGACTAAACCAGTTGTAAACCAGGTCTAAACCAGGACTAAACCAGGGCTCTTTGCCTTGTTTCGTGACCACGTGCACCCCCCCCCCCCACACACACACACACTTCACTATTAATACATTTTGTTGAAAATCTACGAAAGTTTGAGTGTTTAAACGAGAGAGAAATGTGAGAAAACGTTAATTCCAGTCTGAGAAAAGTGTATAATGTGTGTGGTGAGGCATTTACAGCCTTAAAACATGTGGAATAATTGTAAAATATAAAGTTGTCCTACTTCGCGGATTTCACTTAGTACGGGTTATTTCTGGAACCAAACCCCCGCGATAAACGAGGGACCACTGTATAAACAATAATGTGTAATAACATAAAAAAAAACAGTATAGAAATCAGCATCAGAGACAGATCTCCCTATTGATCACACTGAAACATCCAAACGGTAAATTCTCAAATGTTGAACCTGATTATTTATATGACTAGAGCCAAGATCCACTGTATCACATCAAAATCTGCTCTTTAAAGTGCGTTTAACTTGGACGATTCTCTAATTGTGGCTTAATTTGGTGGAATAAAACCTGTTGCAAATATAAATTATAGACACACTGGGAGAATTCTGTCCAACTTCAGCACAATTTACAAAAGAAACACATTTTTCTGACACTTTAAACATGAATTCAACAAAATAAAGCAGGTTTCTTGCATTTTTATTTGTCAAATCATAATCTCTTTGACATTAGTGTGTACAGTATGGTTGCTATGGTAACAGTGTGATGTCATGATTTACAACCAGGAAGTAAAAATTTAAACCTACAAAAATTAGCAAACGGGGAAAAATTAGAAAATTTCTTAGTAAAATCTTAAATACCTTAAGGGCACTGTGTAACTTTTCTGGTGGAGTCTCCGTGGAGATGTTATTGCTTTGTCTTGAATGTTCCACAGTATGGCATTAAACATTTCTGTCTTCATGAAGACCAAACCTGACCGAGTTCCAGGTCAGATCTGTGGAGAGGCGACCCCGCTCACAGTCAGAATGTCTGTTTTTTAAAGTCCTGGTTTAGTCCTCATTTAGTCCTGGTTTAGACTCGGTTTAGTCCTGGTTTAGTCCTGGTTTAGACCTGGTTTAGACCTGGTTTAGACCTGGTTTAGTCCTGGTTTTGACCTGGTTTAGTCCTGGTTTAGACCTGGTTTAGACCTGGTTTAGACCTGGTTTTGACCTGGTTTTGACCTGGTTTAGACCTGGTTTAGACCTGGTTTTGAGCTGGTTTAGACCTGGTTTTGACCTGGTTTTGACCTGGTTTAGACCTGGTTTAGTCCTGGTTTTGACCTGGTTTAGATCTGGTTTAGTCCTGGTTTAGACCTGGTTTAGACCTGGTTTTGAGCTGGTTTAGACCTGGTTTAGTCCTGGTTTAGACCTGGTTTAGACCTGGTTTAGACCTGATTTAGACCTGGTTTGAACTGGTTTAGTCCTGGTTTTGACCTGTTTAGACTTGGTTTTGACCTGGTTTTATTGCTTTGTCTGGAATGTTCCACAGTATGGCATTAAACATTTCTGTCTTCATGAAGACCAAACCTGACCGAGTTCCAGGTCAGATCTGTGGAGAGGCGACCCCGCTCACAGTCAGAATGTTTGTTTTTCTAGGGATTTCTGAGCTCTAAAACCTCCTGTGATTGAATAAATGTAAAGTAGAACTGTTTAAATTTACACTGTGGAACATTCCAGGCAGAACAGTGACATATCCATAGAAACAAGCAGGTGACGGAGCCCCAGCCAGAAAGTTCCCCAGTGCAGCTTTAAATCTGAGAATGCTGATGTCATTTGAAACACATCAGGTCATGAACAGTAAACTTTACGTGTGTAATTTATAAAGACGTGTGTTTTTCTCCCAGTGCTGAGCTGCCCCCCCTACAGTCACTACTCCCCGTGCGTGCCCGCCTGCCCGCCCCAGTGCGCCCCCGCCCGCGGGCAGAGGGACTGCAGTCACGACTGCGTGGAGGGCTGCCAGTGCGACCAGGGCTACGTGCTCAACGGCAAGAGCTGCATCCTGGCACAGAACTGCGGCTGCTACACTGACGGCAAGTACTTCGAGGTCAGTCTCCTCAAGAAAGCATCGCCGGCACCATGGCAACGCAGCATACACGAGATTATAATGTGACAGAGCTAACGCGCTAATATCGCATGATTCAGCCAGAAAGCCTACTTTACGTGACAGGGACCCCTGTGAGCTTTAAGTGATGTTCTACTCCTCAAAAACACACCTGGAGGTGTGTTTTTTTTTGTTTTTTTCATTCTCATGTTGAGGAACTCTTTATTATTCGTCTGTAACATCTCCAAAGCTCCAAACACTCTGACCACCTCGTGATGTCATCAAGTGGTACTTTAACAGCAAATGAACAGCTCCGTTTACCTTTAGTTCAGTCGAGATCGGTAACTCCAGAACTGAAATGATCCGTATGACTAAACCAGGACTAAACCAGGTCTAAACCAGGTCTAAACCAGGACTAAACCAGGTCTAAACCAGGTCTAAGCCAGGACTAAACCAGGACTAAACCAGGTCTAAACCAGGTCTAAACCAGGACTAAACAGGTCTAAACCAGGTCTAAACCAGGTCTAAACCAGGACTAAACCAGGTCTAAACCAGGTCTAAGCCAGGACTAAACCAGGACTAAATCAGGTCTAAGCCAGGTCTAAACCAGGACTAAACCAGGTCTAAACCAGGTCTAAACCAGGTCTAAGCCAGGACTAAACCAGGACTAAATCAGGTCTAAGCCAGGACTAAATCAGGTCTAAATCAGGACTAAACCAGGTCTAAACCAGGACTAAACCAGGTCTAAACCAGGTCTAAACCAGGACTAAACAGGTCTAAACCAGGTCTAAACCAGGACTAAACCAGGTCTAAACCAGGACTAAACCAGGTCTAAACCAGGTCTAAACCAGGACTAAACAGGTCTAAACCAGGTCTAAACCAGGACTAAACCAGGTCTAAACCAGGTCTAAACCAGGTCTAAGCCAGGACTAAACCAGGACTAAATCAGGTCTAAGCCAGGACTAAATCAGGTCTAAATCAGGACTAAACCAGGTCTAAACCAGGACTAAACCAGGTCTAAACCAGGTCTAAACCAGGACTAAACAGGTCTAAACCAGGTCTAAACCAGGACTAAACCAGGTCTAAACCAGGACTAAACCAGGACTATACCAGGACTAAACCAGGACTAAACCAGGACTAAACCAGGACTAAACCAGGTCTAAACCAGGACTAAACCAGGTCTAAACCAGGTCTAAACCAGGACTAAACCAGGACTATACCAGGTCTAAACCAGGACTAAACCAGGTCTACATCACCTCGAACGTTTACTTTAACAGCAAGTGAACAGCTCCTTTTACCTTTAGTTCAGTCGAGATCGACCACTTCAGGACTGAAATTATCCGCATAATTCTTGTGAAGATGTGTGGGGTTTAAAGACACAGTGGAGCACTTCCTGTATCACCACATGATGACATCACAAGGTGGAACAGAGTGTTTGCTGTTTAAATCTGCAGAGTTTGTGTGTTAAAGAACCATGAGGACACTGTTCTATAAAGCGTTTGTGGAAAAGGTTTTTCACTGGTCTCTTGGTTTGGAGCATCAAGAACTTCCTGAATCAGTTTTGTAATGGAGGTGAGGTCCTCAGAAGAACTCAGGACGGTTACATCGGATGTCCCAGAGCAGGGGTGCCCAACCAGTCGATCGCAGGCAGAGCGTCAGTCGATCGCGTATGGACTGCAGGGCTTAAAGCTCAATTCTGATTTTTTTGTGAAATCAGATTTTTTTGCGAGGTCATTCACATTTCCAGTTAAAGGGATATGCCACCCCCAGGTCAAATTTGGGCATCTCCCCACAGTCCAGAGACTAAAATAAGTGGTGGAAAGCGTTTTCCTGCTCACCCAGCCATTGTCCGAGTCTGTCGCCACTGACCGCCGCGGTATCTGGTGCTCCTCCGCCTTAGACTGGAGTCTAACGGCGCCAGAGAAAGATTTCGGCCAAAAGGAATTAATTTGCTCGATGCGTTTCCCAATTACTTTGTGTGTAGTGCGCATTCATATCGAGTGCAAATAAATGTGCAAATCAACACGGAGAGCTTGACTTGGTCATTTTGGGTGGGAACTATTTTCCAGTGCGTAAGAATACAGCCGTATCACGCAGCACGCTACCAGGGGAATCCCAGTTACGCACCGGGAAGGGAGTTCCCCTGTTGCACAACGTGGTGCGTGATTCGGCTGTATTCTTACGCACTGGAAAATAGTTCCCACCCAAAATGACCAAGGCAAGCTCTCCGTGTTGATTTGCACATTTATTTGCACTCAATATGAATGCGCACTACACACAAAGTAATTGGGAAACGCATCGAGCAAATTAATTCCTTTTGGCCGAAATCTTTCTCTGGCTACGTTAGACTCCAGTCTAAGGCGGAGGAGCACCAGATACCGCGGCGGTCAGTGGCGACAGACTCGGACAATGGCTGGGTGAGCAGGAAAACGCTTTCCACCACTTATTTTAGTCTCTGGACTGTGGGGAGATGCCCAAATTTGACCTGAGGGTGGCATATCCCTTTAAATGCAACTTGTATGTGATCTCCAGTGTGAACTTTAAACGCCCCAAAAGTGTCCTGCATGCGCCTTGGAGGACACGACGAGATCACGTGCAGCGAGCGTGCTCAGTGTTTACGGAAGTCGCCTAAAGTTGCTGTCGTAACGGAGCCAGAACATGTACAGCTTATTCGTTTTGAGGAGGAGAAGGACGAGGTTTTTGGCCATGGCGTTTTGTGGGGCAGCGGCAGCAACGTCCGTAGAAATGAACGTGTTGGTGCGGAGTCGCAGACAAGAGCGGTGGGATGGCTTGTGCTTCGCCGCTTCACTGACACGGAGTTCATATACTATTTTCACATGACGAGAAGAACGTTTGTGTACATTTGTGACTGCCGACTTGTACCACTCTCGCTGGAGGAAACACGCCCAGGTCGGATGAACGCGACCTGGCCGTTCAGACTGAAGTCGCATGCCAAAAGATCGAATATGTATCGGTTTTAGGACCACATATCTTGGGCTATGTTCACACTGCAGCCTGAAGTGACCCAAATCCGATTTTTTCGCCCTTATGCGACTCTTGGTAGATCTCGGCACACCATCAACCTCAAAAGTAGATCCCGGTAAAAAAAAAAAAAGATAAGTACCCCTGTCCCAGAGGATTCTAAAAGACCTGCAGCATCCTCTAAACTCAGAGTTTCAGCTGCTTCCCTGTGGTCTGAGGTTTTCAGTCCCAAGATCAAAAACAAATCGTTTTAAAATTCTGCGAGCGTGGTTTGTTGGTTTGTTGGTTTGGTGGTTTGTTGGTTTGGTGGTTTGGTGAAGTGCGCTCACGCTCGCTCTATCACCGGTAACGATGGAACTTGTCCGGACAAGTTTATCGTTCAATTGATCCGTCAGGCTGGAGGAAAATTCTTTTTGACAAAAGCTCCAAATCACGGCGGTCTCGTTGATCGTCCCGTCTTTGTTCTTTTTATAAATAAACTCGCCGTTCAAAGGCCCTGGCGGCGATTCGCTCGCCTCGCCCCCTGAGTCGAGTCCACATCAGTTTCCTCCAGACTTTATTTGTTTGAGCGACGCAGGTGGAAGTGACGCCACTGCCAAGTCGCCTACAGGTCCTTCAATGGGACAAATTTAAAATGCCGCTCATAATTTATTGTGTTAAATTTTATAACGCGTTCATTTTCAGTGTACTTAATTAATCTAATTAACGCGCTAAACTAAGCCCTAGTATCGTTATACTGTGTGTCTGTTGTGTATAGTGGGGAATGAATCTGATCTGGGACCAGCCTCACAAATCTAAAACAACTATACCTACGGGTAAGAATAAAGTAACCTACCCAAACCTTAAAAAAACATGTGAATGAAACAAACAGAACTCCAGGTGTGTTTTTGAGGAGCGAACAGCGTTAGAACATGACTTAAACCTCAGAGTTTCAGTTTGGTTTGGTATGGGACCTTCAAAAAAGTCGGTGTGATCAAGATATCCAGATTTGTTAATAATTCGTTGTGTTTCATGTGGTCGTGTTCCAGCCCAAACAGCTCTTCTGGAACTCAGACTGTACCAAAAGGTGCCAGTGCATCGGGCGGAATCTGGTCCAGTGTGACCCACGGCGCTGTAAGTCCGAGGAGGAGTGCATCCTCCGCCACGGCGTCAGGGGCTGCTTCGCCAGGCGGTCTCAGCACTGCGTGGCGTCCGGCGGCGGCGTGTTCCGGACCTTCGATGGCGCGTCCCTCCGTCTGCCCGCCTCCTGCTCCTTCGTCCTGTCCACAAACTGCCACAAGCTCCCGGACCTGTCCTTCCAGCTCATCGCCAACTTCGACAAGTGGACCACGCCCAACCTGACCACCATCTCGCACGTGTACCTGTACATCAACGAGGAGAACATACTCATATCCGGGAGCACTGTGAAGGTGAGGGGCGCTAACAGTGTTCATGGTCATCAACATGCTCCAGGTGTGATGCTAACTGTAGGCTCTGCTCTGTCTGAGACTCCCTTAGACTTTAATCTGATCTTTATTTTAACACAGTCAGACCAGAAAGAGCGGACTGATCTGAACTCTATCGAGGTCAGCAGTTACAGCGGCTAATCTGGAGCACAGTTCCATATTTGGAATTCCAACCGTAGAGTATCGTAGCAACCAAAGAGCCAATTAGGAGCGAGGCTGTCAAACCTGTTGCTAAGACTCGCAGGAGCGACCACGGGGAAAGAAGGCGCCTGACTGGTCTGTTATTAATGTTCAGATCTGGATCTAGGGAGAAAATGTTGAAATGTTTATTTCAACAACCCAAGGCCATGGTTCTTGACCGGAAAAAGGTGTCTTGACCTCTCCAGGTCCTTGTCTCAGGTGGAGGAGTTCCAGTATGTCGGGGTCTTGTTCTCGAGTGAGGGGAGGATGGAGCGTTAGATTGACAGGCGGATCGGTGCAGCATCGGCAGTGATGCGGTCGCTGTACCGAACCGTTGTGGTGAAGAGGGAGCTGAGCCGAAAGGCAAAGCTCTCAATTTACCGTTGATCTACGTTCCTCCCCTCACCTATGGTCATGAGCTCTGGGTAATGACCGAAAGGACGAGATCGCCGATACAAGCGGCCGAAATGAGTTTCCTCCGCAGAGTGGCTGGACGCTCCCTGGCTGGCCCCCCGGGTGAGGAGCTCGGTCACACAGGAGGAGCTCAGAGTAGAGCTGCCGCTCCTCCACGTGGAGAGGAGCAGCTGAGGTGGCTCGGGCGTCTGTTCCGGACGCCTCCTGGACGCCTCCCTCGGGAGGTGTTCCGGGCATGTCCCACCGGGAGGAGGCCCCGGGGAAGACCCAGGACACACTGGAGGGACTATGTCTCCCGGCTGGCCTGGGAACGCCTTGGGGTCCCCCTGGAGGAGCTGGAGGAAGTGTCCGGGGTGAAGAAAGTCTGGGAGCCCCGGATAAGAGGAAGAACATGGATGGATGGATGTTGAAATAAAAAGCCCAGGATCCTGTAGAGCAGGTTTAGACATGTGCAGGTCAGAACGAGGAGCCCGACAGCAGAAGGGACAGAGGCGCCACACTTTTACACACAAAGTAGAAGCTGTAATAATAGACTGACCAGATGAGATTGGCTGAAATTCGGTATGGTGTTTTGTTTTTTTTTAGACAATAATAAAAGATAAATTTTCAAACCTGTCACAAACATATTTTTATTCTCAGATCAAGTCTTTCATTAATATTCCTGCCACAAGAAACCAACTACATCAGCAAAAAACATTAACTCAAAACGTCATTGTGGAAAAATAACAATGCCGGCCCGCGACCAATTAATCACTGCACCCTCAACCGCTCTACCAACAGTTTTTTAGACTTAGACAAACTTTATTGATCCACAAGGGAAATTATTTGGGTCCAGTCCCTCACTCATCAATATAAAATATAACAGAGGGGAACAAAAAATAGATGGAACAGCAAAAAAAAAGAGTAAGAGACCGAAGTCAAATGAGACACAATTATATTCAATATGTACAAATAAGAATATAATAGAAAAATAAGTAATAAAATACCAAATCAAATATCAAATCACAGCTATATACAGTTGTAGGGAGTATTATCTGTTAACTACTCAGTATTCTGTTTGAGTGTAATTTTCGGGACATTTAGGGCCGGATTTGGGATTCGGGACAACAGCTTACATTTCAGGACTGTCACAACATGTTTCGGGTGTCTGGTCTTCTTACGTAATAGTGCAGAGGGCAGCTCATCCTTCAGGCGCCCGGGGACCATCTCCAGGATCTTATTGCTAAACCTGGTCAGGACTGCCTTAGCTGCAGGACTTTTAACTAGGGATGCACCGATGTGAAAATTATAGCCGATACCGATATCCGATATTAATGTTGCTGTTGTCGGCCGATACCGATATTTATTTATTTTTAATTCTGAGATTTTATACAGACTGAAAATCACGCAAAATGAATTTTTGAATGTCCTCTTTTATTTTCAAAATGTGTTTTGACTCCTGATATATATATATATATACAGTGGTACCTCACCTTACGAAATTAATTTGTTCCAGAAGTGGTTTCGTAACGTGAAAAATTCATAAGTTGAGTAGCTATTTCAATGGAAAAAGCCTGATCCTTTCCAAGGTTGTTTTTTTTTTATAGTGTAACTTTTTTTTATAGTGTAACGTTGTGTTCCTGACGGGCTAAGAGACTAGACCAGGACTAAAAGAACGTGGAATAAACCAGGTCTGACCAGAACTAAACTTGGATTGGACCTGTTATTATTATAACATGGCAGTGCTGTTGGATGAGCTCATTGCTCGTTGCTCGTGTCTCCGCGCTCCGTTCCGCGCTAGGGCTAAGAGGCCGAGAAAGACGCTCTTTCAGCGGGAATAAGAGCGGGGCGGGGCGGGCTCTGCTTCTATGTGACCTCCAGAGCCGGGGGGCTGACACTGTGAGCTAACAGGCCGAGAAAGCTGCTCTATCCGCGGGGTCTCGCTCAGGGCGGGCTCTGCTTCTATGTGACTTCCAGGTCTAGACCAGAACTAAACCAGGTCTAGACCAGAACTAAACCAGGTCTAAACCTGAACTGGACCTGGACTAAACCAGGACCGGACCAGGATTAAATCACCCTGTGCTCGGCCCGCACGTGCTCGGCCCCGAGGAGGAGGCACGGCCCGGGCGCCGCGGCTCCATCCCACAGCCCCGGTGTAGCGCGGCCTTGCGCCGCGTCGACGTCGCTTTTTGATCCTTCGATGTCGGCTCTTCCTATCATTGTGAAGCAGAATTCACCAAGCGTTGGATTGTTCACTCACTAAGGGAACGTGAGCGGGGTTTAGACCGTCGTGAGACAGGTGAGTTTTACCACACTGATGATGTGTTGTTGATAGTAATCCTGTGTCTCCGCTCCCCTCGCACGTTCGGCGCTATATTGAGCCGTGTCCCCCCCACGCTTCACTATCAACACATTCCATTGAAAATCTATGAAAGTTCAAGTGTTCAAACGAGAGAGAAATGCGAGAAAAGCCCAACTCCAGTCTGAGAAAAGTGTAGAATGTGTGTGGTGACATTGAGATTTGTTGTTTTTAAAGTGCTTTATAAATAAAGTTGGATTGGATTGGAGATTTCACGTTTCGTAACTTGAAATTTATTTATTTATTTTTTTCTTTTTCTTTTTTATATTTTAACTTTGTGTTCTGCGTCCTGATTGGCTAAGGGACCTTTGTTGATTGATGTTATAGATGGGGGAGGGGGACCGGGACCAGACTGGAACTAGACTAGGACCAGACCAGGACCAGACCGGGACTAGACCAGGACTAAACGCAGACTAAACCAGGTCTAGACCAGGTCTAAACAAGGTCTAGACCTGGACTGGACCAGGACTAAACCTGGACTAGACCAGGAATGGACCAGGTCTAAACCAGGATTAATCCACGGCGTGCGGCTCTTTGCCTGGTTTCGTGCGGCTCTTGCGTTTGTTCATGTCGAGGTTTGATGTGCTCGGACTGCTCAGGACCACGTCCACGGTCCTGTGGAGGAGGCACGGTTTGGGCACAGGTCTCGTGCTCGCAGCCCCGGGTGGGACGCTCGGTCTCGTGCCGGTCATGCAGCCCCCCCCCCCCCCACACACACACACACACACACTCACACTTCACTATTAATACATTTTGTTGAAAATCTACGAAAGTTTGAGTGTTTAAACGAGAGAGAAATGTGAGAAAAGGTTAATTCGAGGGATTACTGTACTGACAAATATCGGTCCTTAATATCGGCCCACTTTTACACATCGGGCCAATACCGATATGTTAAAAATTTGGCAATATCGGCCGATACCGATGTTAATGCCGATATATTGTGCATCCCTAGTTTTAACCTGTGGAGCATGTTTTTTTTGGGTTGGGATATGGTTAGTCGCTCTCATGTTTAAGCTGAAAATCAAACTCCTAAACAGGACCATGAACGCTTTCATAAAAACTTTCATAAAACGTTTTTGACAAAACTTGCTAATGTGTGCATTGTATCACCATGGAAACTGCTGACCATTCCTCCATAGCCCCCCTAACAGATGTGCGTTGGCGCAGGTGAACGGGACCCCGGTGTCCGTGCCCTTCCTGACCGGCCTCATGACGCGCCTCACCACCTCCGAGGGCTTCATCGTCATCGACACGCCACTGGACATCCAGGTCTGAGACAGGTTTATAACCTTTTTTTACGCTTTGCTTTGTTTGTATTGTGATTTTAAAGCTGCATTGTGTAGCTTTTTTGGTAGAGGGTCTCTCAAATGCTTTTCTCCATGGAGATGTTAGTGTTTTGTCTGGAATGTTCCACAGTGTGGCATTAAACCTTTTTATCTTCACGGAGACCAAACCAGACCGAGTTCCAGGTGTTACGGCCGCTCTGCTCGAGAGGAGGGAAGTAACAAAACCCCAGATGGATTAGGTTCACTAAAAAAAGTAATTTATTAAGTGACAAAGCAAGAAAGAAAACAAAGAGTGGTGGTGAAAAAAAACAGATAAAATTAAGGTTTTAGAACAAACTTAATAAACAAACTAGTCAAAGTTCATCTTTACTGTCAAAAACCATATGTACAGGTCGCACACACAGGATTTGAAATTGCAGCGCCCCCTAGGCCCACAGTGAACATAAAACATGTGATAAACAAGACAATAAACACCAGGACTAAAACATCACATATACCTGTAGTAAAAGTACAACTACTACTACTACTGCTACTACTACTACTACTGCTACTACCATGATTAAAACATCACATATACCTGTAGCAAAAGTACAAAAGGCTTGTGTATAATACAAATAAGTAAAACACACAATGTGGAGCGGAATAAAGCTCAAATGTGTCATTTAAGCAGCAATGTCAGTGTGATTTAAGCAGCAGTTTCAGTGTGATTTAAGCAGCAGTGTCAGTGTCATTCAAGCAGCAGTGTTGGTGTCATTTAAGCAGCAGTGTCATTTAAGCAGCAGTGTCAGTGTGATTTAAGCAGCAGTGTTGGTGTCATTTAAGCAGCAGTGTCATTTAAGCAGCAATGTCAGTGTGATTTAAGCAGCAGTTTCGGCATCACTTAAGCAGCAATGTCAGTGCAATTTAAGCAGCAGTGTCAGTGTCATTAAGCAGCAGTGTCTGTCATTTAAGCAGCAGTGTGATTTGGGGAGGGAGGGCAGGGAGAGAGTTCAGCATCCTGACAGCTTGGTGGATGAAGCTGTCTTTCAGGTCGTTTTCACACCTTGTTTGGTCCGTTTAAAATGAACCAGAGTTCATTTGTTCCTTTGATTCGGACCTTTTGTTCTGGTGTGAATAAAAACCAAAAATCTCGATCCGGAGCAAACAAGCGAACCGAGACCACCTAAAAAGCTCGGTCTCGACACGGTTCCATTTGAACTCTGGTGCGGTTCGTTTGAGGTGAGAATGCAGACCGGACTCGATCCGACACAAGTTGCTTTTTGTACTTAACGAGCTCCCGTCGTATGTCGAGCATTATGGGAAACCGAGGCTGATGAAACGAAACGAAACTAAACTTAGGAGTCTTACTTATGTTTTGTGTGAAGAGCAAGAGTCAGAACTTGATGCTCACATGAGTTCTGTCCTCTGTAGTCGTCTTGTCCTGTGTCTTCGTCGTTTGTAAATTGATTGTAAAATAGTGTAAACCTCACGATGCTGCTCAAACATTTGTGCGAACTGTAAAACCTGAGCAAACCATATCGCTAAGGCTAGATTGAAAATGGCACGTAACACCATGATTGTTTATAGCTGTTGGTTCACTTGGGAAAAAACTGCAGTGTGAAAGCGAACCGCACCAAAATAAATAAAAATAAATAAATATTTGGTCCGGACCAAAGCAAGTGAACTATCGGACTTTTCTGGTGTGAAAACGACCTCAGTCTGCTGGTCTTGGCCCTGAGGCTCCTCAGTCTCCTTCCTGATGGCAGCAGACTGAAGAGGCAGTTGGATGGGTGGGTGGGATCACCCAGAGGGCTTTGCGGGTGAGGCGGGTGCGGTAGATGTCCTGCAGGGAGGGGAGAGAGACACCCACGATTCTCTCAGCTGCTCTCACTACTAACTAATTAACTAATTAACCAATCAAGCCCAAAAGTAAACCAAAAGGCGAGCTGTCATGAGGCGTTCCAAACAGACAGGTATTTTATTGGCCGAGGCCCATCAGGTGGCCTCCCGGGATTGGTCGGACGGGAGGGTGTTTTGCCAATCGGGATTTACTCACGACAAAAACATACAACATACATACAACAAAAACAAGGTCAGATCTGTGGAGAGGCGACCCCGCTCACAGTCAGAATGTCTGTTTTTCTAGGTGTTTTTGAGCTCTAAAACCTCCTGTGATTGAATAAATGTAAAGTAGAGCTGTTTAAAGTCACACTGTGGAACATTCCAGACAGAGTAATGACGTATCCAAAGAAACAAGCAGGTGACGGAGCCCCAACCGAATCCTTAAATACTTCAAAATCAGACACAATGCACTTTTAAAGTCGGTCGTATTCTGTAACGCACTTTGAATTAATTTTTGTGCGTTCTCTGCACATACGCTTGTGTCGCCAGGTCCGATACAACCGCTTCAACACCCTGAGCATCACCATGGGCCCCCGGCTGCACAACAAGGTCTGCGGACTCTGCGGGAACTTCAACGGAGACCCCCGCGACGACTACATCACCTCCCGAGGAAAACCCGCCACCAGCGCCCTGGAGCTGGCACAGAGCTGGAAGACCAACGGCATGCAGAACAGGTCACAACACAAACTCTACGTAAACATTAGCTAACCCGACAACCGCTGCTTTGTAAACAGGAAGTGAGCACGGGTGCGACTGGGCTCCACGGACTCTGGCTCCAGTTCAGTTTGTGTGTAAGAAGTGTGGCCCCTCCCTCTGTACCTGCTGCTGTCGGGCTCCTCGTTCTGACCTTCACATGTTGGTCTGAAGCTCTTCATCAGGGGTGGTCAACCTTTTTTTAACCAAGATCGACTTTTGAGGTTGATGTTGTGCCGAGATCTACCAAGAGGGGGTTGTCTGTTAGACATGGCAAATACGGGCTTTTGGAGTGGGATTATTTTTAAAGTCGCACAGGGACATAAAAATCAGATTTGGGTCACTTCAGGCTGCAGTGTGAACGTAGCCCAAGATATGTGGTCCTAAAATCGATACATATCCGATCTTTTGACTTGCGACTTCAGTCTGATCGGCCAGGTCGCGTGGTTTCCTCCAGTGAGAGTGGTACAAGTCGGCGCTCACAAATGTACACAAACGTTCTTCTCGTCATGTGAAAATAGTGTATGAACTCCGTGTCAGTGAAGCGGCGAAGCACGTCCTGGTTTAGTCCTGGTCCAGTCCTGGTCTAGTCCTGGTTTAGAACTGGTTTAGACCTAGTTTAGACCTGGTTTAGTCCTGGTTTAGTCCTGGTCCAGTCCTGGTCTAGTCCTGGTTTAGACCTGGTTCAGTCCTGGTTTAATCCTGGTTTAGTCCTGGTTTATTTCTGGTTCAGTCCTAGTTTAGACCTGGTTTAGACCTGGTTTAGTCCTGGTTTAGTCCTGGTTTAGTCCTGGTTTATTTCTGGTTTAGTCCTGGTTTATTTCTGGTTCAGTCCTAGTTTAGACCTGGTTTAGACCTGGTTCAGTCCTGGTTTAGTCCTGGTTTAGTCCTGGTCCAGTCCTGGTTTAGTCCTGTTTTAGACCTGGTTCAGTCCTGGTTTAATCCTGGTTTAATCCTGGTTTAGTCCTGGTTTAGTCCTGGTTTAATCCTGGTTTAGTCCTGGTTTAGTCCTGGTTTAGACCTGGTTCAGTCCTGATCCAGTCCTGGTTCAGTCCTGGTTTAGACCTGGTTCAGTCCTGGTCCAGTCCTGGTTCAGTCCTGGTTTAGTCCTGGTTTAGACCTGGTTCAGTCCTGGTCCAGTCCTGGTTCAGTCCTGGTTTAGACCTGGTTCAGTCCTGGTTTAGTCCTGGTTTAGTCCTGGTCCAGTCCTGGTTTAGTCCTGGTTTAGACCTGGTTCAGTCCTGGTTTAATCCTGGTTTAATCCTGGTTTAGTCCTGGTTTAATCCTGGTTTAGTCCTGGTTTAGTCCTGGTTTAGACCTGGTTCAGTCCTGGTCCAGTCCTGGTTCAGTCCTGGTTTAGACCTGGTTCAGTCCTGGTTCAGTCCTGGTTTAGTCCTGGTTTAGTCCTGGTTTAGTCCTGGTCCAGTCCTGGTTTAGTCCTGGTTTAGACCTGGTTCAGTCCTGGTCCAGTCCTGGTTCAGTCCTGGTTTAGACCTGGTTCAGTCCTGGTTCAGTCCTGGTTTAGACCTGGTCCAGTCCTGGTTTAGTCCTGGTTTGGTTCAGCTTCGCTCTTGTTTCTTTATGAAGTCGTTTTAGATCAATATTGTGATTTAAAGTGTCCAAATATGACAGATTGATCCAGGAGGTCAGATGTCAGATACTTTAGGGCTGAGTAAGTCTGACGTTTGTCCGTAGCAATCCCACCGCTCTTGTCTGCGACTCCGCACCAACACGTTCATTTCTACGGACGTTGCTGCCACTGCCCCACAAAACGCCGTGGCCAAAACCCTCGTCCTTCCCCTTCTCCGTCTCCTTCTTAAAACAAATAAGCTGTACATGTTCTGGCTCCGGTACGACAGCAACTTTAGGCGACTTCCGTAAACACTGAGCACGCTCGCTGCACGTGACCTCGTCGTGTCCTCCAAGGCGCATGCGGAACACTTTTGGGGCGTTTAATGTTCACACTGGAGATCACATACAAGTCGCATTTAACTGGAAATGTGAACGGATTTCACAAAAAAATCGGAATTGAGCATTAAGCCCTGCAGTCTGAATGTATCCATAAGCGATCGATTGGTTGGGCACCCCTGCTCTACAAGATCCTGAGGTTTTTATTTCAAAATTTTGTCCCTAAATCCAGATCTGAACATTAATAACAGACAAATGAGCTGCCATCTTCACCAACATCACATCAATCCTTGTGTCTTTGCGCTGCTTCCTGTTCGAGTCGATTTTAAGATTTTATTGTTTGTTTTTAAAGCTTTGAAAGAACTGGCCCCATGTTACATCTCGGACCTCCTCCAGATTTACACCGGCGCACGCTCCGAGGTCCGAGGTCCAGCTCCAGCTCGTGGGGACTAAGACGAGACTAAGGCTGCGTCCCATTCCTCTGTCTTACCCCTTCGTCTTACCCCTACCCCTTGGTTTTGCTTGTTCATGTGAGGTCAAAGGGCGTCCTGATTCTAATTCTGATCAAGGGCTCGGGCCACGACCTCGGGCTACAAACCCCTTGAAACGAAGTAAACTCTCGACCAGACTTGGAACGAAGGGGTACGACTACAAGCTCAGACAGGTTTTGGGATCAGGACAACGAGGACTAAACCAGGACTAAACCAGGACTGAACCAGGACTAAACCAGGACTAATCCAGGACTAAACCGGGACTGAACCAGAACAAAACTAGGACTAAACCAGGACTGAACCAGGACTAAATCAGGACTAAACCAGGACTAAACCAGGACTAAACCAGGACTAAACCGGAACTAATCCAGGACTAAACCAGGACTAAACCAGGACTAAACTGGAACTAAACCAGGACTAAACCAGGACTAAACCAGGACTAAACCAGGACTAAACTGGAACAAAACCAGGACTGAACCAGGACTAAACCGGAACTAATCCAGGACTAAACCAGGACTAAACCAGGACTAAACTGGAACAAAACCAGGACTAAACCAGGACTAAACCAGGACTAAACTGGAACAAAACCAGGACTGAACCAGGACTAAACCGGAACTAATCCGGGACTAAACCAGGACTAAACCAGGACTAAACCAGGACTAAACCAGGACTAAACCAGGACTAAACCGGAACAAAACCAGGACTAAATCAGGACTAAACCGGAACTAATCCGGGACTAAACCAGGACTAAACCAGGACTAAACCAGGACTAAACCAGGACTAAACCAGGACTAAACCAGGACTAAACCGGAACAAAACCAGGACTAAATCAGATCAAAACCAGAACTAAACAGAACAAAACAGGACTAAACCAGGACTAAACCGGAACTAAACCAGGACTAAACCGGAACTAAACCAGGACTAAACCAGGACTAAACCAGGACTAAACCAGGACTAAACCAGAACAAAACTAGGACTAAACCAGAACTAATCCAGGACTAAACCAGGACTAAACCAGGACTAAACCAGATCAAAACCAGGACTAAACCAGAACTAAACCAGGACTTTTGGGATCAGGATGGCAGCGTCACATGGACCAGCCGAGGAGTCTCATAAATGTATTTTCTGCAGGTGTAATTATCTATTAACAGTTTAGCAGGTTTACGATTATGACGATTATGACGCAGCCTTAAAACCAGGAGGGACAGGACCTTCTCTGTGACCCTGGAACGTTCTGCTCCCCCACGGCCCAGCAGCTCCCCCTAGTGGAGAGTTTTAAGTCTCATCTTAAGACCCACTTTTGCTCTCAGGCTTTTAACACCGTGTGAGTCGTGCGGTCTTCTGTGTCTTTTATTCTATTAATTTGTCTGTGCAGCACTTTTTATAAAATGTGCTGTGGAAATAAAGTGGATTGGACCTTTCCCCGAGCGGTTTATTCCTGGTTTAGACCTGGTTTAGTCCTGGTTTAGACCTGGTTTAGACCTGGTTTAGTCTTGGTTTAGACCTGGTTTAGTCTTGGTTTAGACCTGGTTTCGTCTTGGTTTAGTCCTGGTTTAGACCTAGTTTAGTCTTGGTTTAGACCTGGGTTAGACCTGGTTTAGTCCTGGTTTAGACCTGTCTTGGTTTAGTCCTGGTTTAGTCTTGGTTTAGACCTGCTTTAGACCTGGTTTAGACCTGGTTTAGTCCTGGTTTAGTCTTGGTTTAGACCTGGTTTAGACCTGGTTTAGTCCTGGTTTAGTCTTGGTTTAGACCTGATTTCGTCTTGGTTTAGTCCTGGTTTAGTCTTAGCTTAGACCTGGTTTAGTCCTGGTTTAGACCTGGTTTAGTCCTGGTTTAGACCTAGTTTAGTCTTGGTTTAGACCTGGTTTAGTCTTGGTTTAGTCCTGGTTTAGACCTGGTTTAGTCCTGGTTTAGTCTTGGTTTAGACCTAGTTTAGTCTTGGTTTAGACCTGGTTTAGTCTTGGTTTAGTCCTGGTTTAGACCTGGTTTAGTCCTGGTTTAGTCTTGGTTTAGACCTGGTTTAGTCTTGTTTTAGTCCTGGTTTAGTCTTGTTTTAGACCTGGTTTAGTCTTGGTTTAGTCCTGGTTTAGTCCTGGTTTAGTCCTGGTTTAGTCTTGGTTTAGTCCTGGTTTAGTCCAGGTTTAGACCTGGTTTAGTCTTGGTTTAGACCTCGGTTAGACCTGGTTTAGTCCCGGATTAGTCCCGGTTTAGACCTGGATTAGTCTTGGTTTAGTCCTGTTTCGGACCTGGTTTAGACCTGGTTTAATCCCAGTTTAGTCCCGGTTTAGTGACTTCCGTAAACATTGAGTACGCTCACTGCGTGTGACCTCGTCGTGTCCTCCGGGGCGCATGCGCATAAAATTGGATTTCACAAAAAAATCGGAATTGAGCATTAAGCCCTGACGATCGACTGACACTTGGCCCCCGAGCTACCGGTCGATCGTGATCGACGCATTGAGCACTCCTGCTGTAGAGCTTCAGGCTACAACCACAACGCTCCTGGATTTTTTTATGCGGTTTTAAAAAAAATTGTGTCCACTCACATGTCAGATCAGTAAATATTCGGGTCCAGACGAAAACGGAGCGCGAGTGAAAACGATGTAATACATACTCCACACCGATATGTGGCACTGTAAACAGGAAACAGCCAGAGCCACCGGAAACACAGCACTACAAAGAGCGCATGAGCATAAAGTCCTTTCTCTTTTGCAAACAAACATCGCAACGTCATCGTTTTCCAAAAGCTGCGTTTTGCTTGTCCACACAACAACGCGACCCCGGCGTTCTCAGATTTCTCCACTCTGGAACCTAGTTTAAAAAAAACACAGTTTTCGCACCCCCAAAACGCCGGCGCCGTGTGGACGACAGGCCAAAACGAATACAAACTTCTCTGTTTCCACCAGGACGGTCAGAGTGAGGAGCCCGACAGCAGCAGGTACAGGGGGAGGAGCCACACTTTTTACACACCAACTGAACTGGAGCCAGAGTCCGTGGAGCCCAGTCGCGCCCGCGCTCACTTCCTGTTTGGAACTAGCGGCTTTAGCTCTGTCCAGAGATATAAACAGTCTGCGGTGATGTGATTAGACGTCATCTACCTACGATTTTTACCTCCGTCCTCAGACCTAAATCTAAAGTGTTTGTCCGTGTTCTGTAACTCACATTCTGATCCTTCAGTGTGATGCTAACTGACAGCACTGCTCTGTCTGAGGCTTTGTTAGACTTTAATCTGAGCTTTATTTTAACCCAATGTGACCAGAAAGACCCGACTGATGTGAACTCCAACAGGTTCAGCTGATTTATGCTGCTAAACACGTCCCCCTCAGAGAACATTACTGTCACGGGCTAGCGTTAGCATTAGCGTTAGCATTAGCGTTAGCATTAGCATTAGCCAACAGTTTTTCAGTCTCTCAACTCCTGAACAGGACCATGAACGCTCGGACTGAAAATCTGCTCTTTAAATCAGTTTTGTGTTTTTTGTTTTTTTTTTATTTTTATTTTTCAGACAAGTTTTGTGTGTGTGTGTGTGTCTGTGTGTATCTGAGAATATCTGTGTGTATATTTGTGTATATTTGTGTATATTTGTGTGTTTGTGTGCAGTTGTGACGAGATGCAGTACGTGGCGCTGGCTCAGTCGTGTGAGAACACGGCGGTTTTGGCACTGCAGAGCGAAGGCGCCTGTCAGAAACTCACCGCCCTTAAAGGATTCTTCCAGCCGTGCCACGGGCTGCTGGACCCGCGGCCGTTTTACCAGTCCTGCTACCTGGACGGCTGCTACAACCACCGCAAAGCCCAGGTGTGCGGCTCCCTGGCAGCGTACGCCGAGGCGTGCCGCGCCCTGGGCACCCTGTCCACCCGCTGGATCACCCAGGAGAACTGCTGTAAGGGACACTGCTAATGCCACTGTTACTCACACCGGGCCACACCGGGTCACACATCAGTCTTACTCACACCGGGTCAATTTCCCATTCATTTCCCATAGACTTTATGGAAAATATACATATTTAAAAAAATATTTAAAATCTTTTTGTGAAACGTTGAGCACTCCTCCCACACACTGGTTTCGTTATGTTGATGATAATTTTTCAAAAATCAAAATTCAAGATTTGGAACCTTTTACTGCACATATCAATTCTGTAGCTCCGAACATCAAATTCACCCGTGAAGATGCCAATGATAACACATTGGCATTCTTAGATTGTGCAGTAACAATAGGAGGAGACCGGGGACTCCAAGTAGAAGTCTTCAGGAAGCCCACACACACAGACCAATACCTGCTTTTTGATTCACACCACCCACTGCAGCACAAACTGGGTGTTATTCGGACATTACAACACAGGGCCCAAGTGGTTCCCACAAGCACAGAGGGTAAGGAGAAAGAAGAACAACATGTGCAGGAAGCCCTCTCTGTTTGTGGTTATCCCAAATGGGCTGTTAACAAAACCAAGAGAGACAAGGGCAAGAAACAAGACAACAGAGAATCCGAACCCAGGAGGAAAGGGGTAGCGATTCCATACCTGGCCGGCGTTTCGGAAAAACTACAGAGGATTTTCAGACAATATGAAATCCCAGTTTATTTCAAACCCACAAACACTTTAAGACAAAAACTCGTCCACCCAAAGGACAAAACACCGAGCCACAAACAAAGCAATGTGGTCTACTCCATTCAGTGTAGTGAAGACTGCAGTGAGCGCTACACTGGAGAAACAAAACAGCCACTTCACAAGAGGATGTACCAACACAGACGGGTGTGCCAGAGTGGACCGGCATCTGCCGTACATCTTCACCTAGAAGCCACGGGCCATTCTTTTGAGGACAGTGAGGTTCAGATCTTAGCCAGGGAAAAGAACTGGTTTGAGAGGGGAGTTAAAGAGGCCATTTTTGTCAAAAAAGAGAATCCGTCGTTAAACAGAAATGGGGGAGTCAGACATAACTTGTCTCCCATTTATAATTCGATTCTTAAACCAAGTCAGAACAGACGAAAGAAACATTAGGGCAGACAAGTCAGGGACAGAGGGGTGGAGACGGTCGTTAGTCTGAATAGAGATGCTAAACTATACGCCAGAGAAATTCGAATAACAAAAAGGAACAAATGAGTTGAGATAGTTTCAGAGCTATTTCAGTGTAGTGAGCTCCTCCTAGGGCTGAATAGATATGCTAATACTAGACGCC
>JAVJIX010000217.1:967500-970000 GCA_036785185.1 Paratrypauchen microcephalus
TCAGGTACGTAGGGAGACCGTTCTCAGACCCATGCTCAGGTACGTAGGGAGACCGTTCGCAGACCCATGCTCAGGTACATAGGGAGACCGTTCGCAGACCCATGCTCAGGTACATAGGGAGACCGTTCGCAGACCCATGCTCAGTTACGTAGGGAGACTGTTCTCAGACCCATGCTCAGGTACATAGGGAGACCGTTCTCAGACCCATGCTCAGGTACGTAGGGAGTATTATCTGTTCCATCAGAGTTGTGCTGTTGTAGGGAGTTTTATCTGTGACTTTCTTCCACAGTGTGATAAACCTGACGCTGCCCACCCAGGAGGGGAACTTCATCACTAAAATGGCACTGTACAAGAACGGCTCGTACCGCCACCCGTACCGTGAGGGCGAGGTGGTCCTGAGCACGCGCGACGTCCTGTACGTGGGCGTGTTCGTGGAGGGCGCCGACGAGAACCAGCTCATCCTCATCGTGAACATGTGCTGGGCCACGCCCTCGCGCTTCAGTGGCGACCGACTGCGTTACATCATCATCGAGAGGGGGTACGGCCGTCAAACCCGTCCTGTTCTGGTGGAGGGTCCGTCAAACGCTTTTCTCCATGGAGATGTTGTTTTGTCTGGAATGTTCCACAGTATGGCATTAAACCTTTCTATCTTCATGGAGACCAAACCAAACCGAGTTACAGGTCAGATCTGTGAAGAGGCGACCCCGCTCAGTCAGAATGTCTGTTTTTCTAGGGATTTTTAGGTTTAGTCTTGATTTAGACCCAGTTTACTCCTGAATTAGACCTGGTTTAGGCCTGGTTTAGACCTGGTTTAGACCGGGTTTAGTCCTGGTTTAGTCCTGGTTTAGTCCTGGTTTAGGCCTGGTTTAGACCTGGTTTAGACCTGGTTTAGGCCAGGTTTAGGCCTGGTTTAGACCTGGTTTAGTCCTGGTTTGGACCTGGTTTAGACCCAGTTTACTCCTGGTTTAGACCTGACTTAGTTCTGGTTTAGTTCTGGTTTAGTCCTGGTTTAGACCTGGTTTAGTCCTGGTTTAGACCTGGTTTAGACCTGGTTTAGACTTGGTATAGTCCTGGTTTAGGCCTGGTTTAGTTCTGGTTTAGACATGGTTTAGACCTGGTTTAGGCCTGGTTTAGACCTGGTTTAGTCCTGGTTTAGACCTGGTTTAGGCCTGGTTTAGACCTGGTTTAGACCTGGTTTAGTCCTGGTATAGACCTGGTTTAGTTCTGGTTTAGTCCTGGTTTAGTCCTGGTTCAGACCTGGTTTAGACCTGGTTTAGGCCTGGTTTAGGCCTGATTTAGTCCTGGTTTAGACTTGGTATAGTCCTGGTTTGGACCTGGTTTAGACCTGGTTTAGGCCTGGTTTAGACCTGGTTTAGTCCTGGTTTAGACCTGGTTTAGGCCTGGTTTAGGCCTGGTTTAGGCCTGGTTTAGACCTGGTTTAGTCTTGGTTTGGACCTGGTTTAGACCAGGTAAAGGTAAAGCAGAGCTGTTTTAAGTCACACTGTGGAACATTCTGGGCAGAGCAGTGACGTCTCCATAGAAACAAGCAGGTGATGGAAACTAAAAGTTGCATCATGCTGGGGGTGTTCTGTATGCATGTCTATGGTGCATTGTTAAGCAGTTGTCATGGTGACACAATGCATAGAAATCATAGAAGCTGAACAGTTGAAGCTGAAGAAGTTCACCTGGTGACACAATGTCGTCTTTATACAGAAATTATATTTTTATAGCCACAAGTTTCACCATATTAAATACATAGAGCTGGTGTAGTGCGCCTCAAGTGGCCGTGGATGTAAACTACACAAAGCAGATTAAATCAAATCATTTCTGATGAGGACGGGGATCAGTGGAAACAAAAGTGAACTGTACATCTGCACTTTTCATGTAAAAGATTAACTTCTTTTTACCTGCTTATTTGGAAAAAAAAAAAATCTGTCATCTCCCGTGTTTTTGTCCAGATGTCCGAACACGAAGGACAGCACCATCGGGATGGCGGAGAACGGCGTGGGCCTGACCTGCCGCTTCCATGTGACCGTCTTCAAGTTCATCGGCGACTACGACGAGGTGCACCTCCACTGCGACGTGACTCTGTGCGATTCGGACACCAACGCCTGCAAAGTGGTACGGCTAACACACAATGCTAAACATGCTAACGCTAACCCCGTCCAAACACGCACGCTAATGCAACGCTAACCCCATCCAAACACACACGCTAATGCAAACGCTAATGCTAACCTTATCCAAGCACAAACGCTAATGCTAATGCTAACCTTATCCAAACACACATGCTAACGCTAATGCTAACCCCATCCAAACACACACACTAATGCTGATGCTAATGCTAATGCTAACACCGGCTGGTTAGCTCAACTGGTAAGTCACTGACCTTCCCCCCGGGGGTTGTGGGTTCTAATCCCCCCCGAGCTAACCAGTGTGGGTCCTTGGGCAAGACCCTTCACGGTACTGCCCCCACACACATGCTAATGCTAACCCCATCCAA
>JAVJIX010000217.1:975000-980000 GCA_036785185.1 Paratrypauchen microcephalus
CTGCACTCTTTTTTTGCACTGAGGACTCAAATATTAATGTGCTTTTAATGCAGCTTTGTGCACATTTGTTTACGTTTTACAGAAACGAAACTTAAAAACCACATGGTCCATTTGCATAAACTCAAAGCTCAGTGGAATATAACGTGTTTTTTCTGTGACAGAGGATGTTCTGCTGATGGCAAGTCTGTTCTGTGCGTATATCGCGTATTTAAGGTCGCCGAACCCTGCCCCAGAGCGACAATGAGAGCGCTACTGCCAACTACTGTTGTTGATGTGCAATTACACTTTCGTTCTAGTACAGTATGGCAAAAAAGCATGTTTCCCAGGGTCACACCGCACCCCCCCAGGGGGGCCCGCCCCACTATTTGAGAAGCACTGTTCTAGGTGGAGATGTACAGCAGACTGAATGGAGTAGACCACATTACTTTGTTTGTGGCTCGGTGTTTTGTCCTTTGGGTGGACCAGTTTCTGTCTTAAAGTTTTTGTGGGTTTGAAATAAACTGGGATTTCATGTTGTCTGAAAATCCTCTGTAGTTCTTCAGAAACGCCGGCCAGGTAAGGAATAGAAACAGATTCAACCAAATAAACTTTGTCCAGTTGACAAATTGAATTTGTCCTTTTGCCGTGGACGACTGATGGATTCTTCACACTACTATCACTACTACTGCTACAGAAGTAAATGAATCAGCAGTTTTCTTTTCCAGATCCTTTGTGTGTTTGACGTGTTTTGTGCGTTTTGTGTTGCAGCCGTGAGCGGTCAGAGCAGTCCGTCTCCCTTGATGCCTTTGCTGAGCGCCAGCGCCGTCGTGTCTCTGCTCCACAGCCTCGCCCTCGTGTCCTAACGCCGCCCGCCCTCACCAGCGCCACCTGCTGCACAAACGAGCACACGCCTCTATTTAACCCACTCTTTCACCTTTAGGCTCTCTGTAAATTGTAAAAAAGTGACATTTTTACGTTTGTTTTTGAAAGTTTTAATGCTGTTTCAGAGTTTATGAAGCCTGTTCCTGTTTTAGATACAATTTTAAGGGTTTTTGACTTTCAAACAAACTATTTTGTTATATTTTGTTTGGAGTTGGTATTAGGCTCTGTGCACAGCAGCAGCTAGCTAGCTCAGTATGTCTCAAAGCTAACAGTCACTTTTATTTAAATCATAAAACATAAAATAAACTGCCTTAAAGTTCTAATTATTTAAAATGAAAATGACCCTTTTATTTTTATGTAGAACACTTCAATTTGTGACGTTGCTCTAATATTTATTATGCTGTAATATTAGCATTAGCATTAGCATTGAGACACAAGCCTTTTTCTAAAAACACAGAATCGTTTTTTGTTTTTTTTGTTTTTGTTTTTTTTTACATCACAGTGACTCAGCAAAAACCACACAGATCCACGACCGGACAGGAAGTAGTGACACTCAGGAATTTAAATAAAAACCTGTAATATAAAGTCATTTAAAATTATGAAATTCAAATTAATAATATAAAACTGTTAAATGAATATGATAACAAAAATAATATAGTAATTTTAAATAATGAAATTTAAACCAGTAATATTAAATATGATAATTAAAAAAAGAAGGAAAGACGTAAGAATTCTGTCTGATCAAAAGAATAAAAAGGGGGTCAAGAAATTATAGGTAAAATAAAATATTCTGAGAAGGAAAACAATATTATATATGGACAGGAAACCGTGATTTACACTTTTAGAAAAGAAAAAAGAAAATGACAAAAAAAAAGTAGTTGGACAGGAAGTCGTGACGATAACAGCACGGTTGGACAGGAAGCTGTGACGATAACAGTGCGGTTGGACAGGAAGTCGTGACGATAACAGCGCGGTTGGACAGGAAGTCGTGACGATAACAGCGCGGTTGGACAGGAAGCTGTGACGATAACAGCGCGGTTGGACAGGAAGCTGTGACGATAACAGCGCGGTTGGACAGGAAGTCGTGACGATAACAGTGCGGTTGGACAGGAAGTCGTGACGATAACAGTGCGGCTGGACAGGAAGTCGTGACGATAACAGTGCGGTTGGACAGGAAGTCGTGACGATAACAGTGCGGTTGGACAGGAAGTCGTGACGATAACAGTGCGGCTGGACAGGAAGTCGTGACGATAACAGTGCGGCTGGACAGGAAGTCGTGACGATAAAAGTGCGGTTGGACAGGACGTCGTGACGATAACAGTGCGGTTGGACAGGACGTCGTGACGATAACAGTGCGGTTGGACAGGAAGTCGTGACGATAACAGTGCGGTTGGAGAGGAAGTCGTGACGATAACAGTGCGGTTGGACAGGAAGTCGTGACGATAACAGTGCGGCTGGACAGGAAGTCGTGACGATAACAGTGCAGCTGGACAGGAAGCTGTGACGATAACAGTGCGGTTGGACAGGAAGTCGTGACGATAACAGTGCGGCTGGACAGGAAGTCGTGACGATAACAGCGCGGTTGGACAGGAAGTCGTGACGATAACAGCGCGGTTGGACAGGAAGTCGTGACGATAACAGCGCGGTTGGACAGGAAGTCGTGACGATAACGGCGCGGTTGGACAGGAAGTCGTGACGATAACAGCGCGGTTGGACAGGAAGTCGTGACGATAACAGCGCGGTTGGACAGGAAGTCGTGATGATAACAGTGCGGTTGCCGGGCACTGTTGTGCACAGAGCCTATTGCTATGGCAACGGCCCTAATCTCTCATCACTCTGGATCCCACGGACTGGGCGAAAATTCTCAGATTGTGATTTCCTACAATAAGAACTGAATCATAGCCGTGGAGTAACTGTCGGCAGATGTCGGGTTCATGTTCTTGACCACGAGTCGGTGGCTCCTTCACCGTCTGTTGTGGCTCCCTGTGACTTTGGAAAATAAATAAGGAGTATTTAATTACAATGTATTTTTATTTTATTTTCTAAATTTGTAGATAATGATAATCTTGTAACATTAAAATAAAATGTTTTTAATATTTTTGTCTCTCAAAATATGCGTCACAGCCGCCGTGTGCGACGCGCGGCACGCATCTGGCAGCCCGGACTTAACGGCACCTGCACCAGAAGATTTATCGAGCTTTTCGACCCCTGGTAGGGAAGTGATGGATGAATCCAAAAAAGAAAAGTTTCTGAAGAAAACAACATTTAATGCTACGTGAGCAGATTTGTTTTCACGGCTGAGACTGGCGTACGCTCCAGTTCACGAGATAAAATGACGGAACACAGAAGCAGACGGCGTTTTTGGTTCACTGTGGATCGATCATATAAGTTTGGATTTTTATTTCCTATGAGGAGGACGTAAAGAGGCATTGGGTATTTCATTTGAAACTACGCATCAACGGCGTGAAAATGTTTTTATTACATGCAGAAATAAAATTCTGTTTTCTCTGTAGCATTTCACTGATTTTATAAATGCAGCACACTTTAGTCTTTTATACAGAGCTACAGGTGCAGTGTTATCCTCACTTTAGACGTGAAAAGGGTTTTGTGACTCTTAAATACTCAAAGAGCCATTTCTCCAAATGGCTCTTTGAGCTTTGATTGATTGATTGATTTAAAGGCAAATTAACGTTTTTTTACAATCTGAGCCTTCTTTCGGCAATAAAACAAGTAGTTTTACTCACCCATAGCATTTTTCTGTCAATTGGAGCAGTATCGCAGAACTTATGTTGATCCGTTCTGTTCTACTAATGATCCCGTATTCTTAACATGGTGCTGTATCATATGCTCGGGGCATTACTTTGCGGTGTCCAAATAACACAAACTTTAGCACTTTTCAAATCATAGAAGCCCGATGTCTTAATGTAAGATTTCGTTTGAAGCAAAAGTGGCCTGTAATCCGAGATTTAGCCATAGTTTCGAGTAGATGAGGACGCCAGTGCGCATGTGTGGACTGTGCTCTCAGCTCCCGGGACCCAAACATGAAACGCAAAGCTGAAAACTATGGATAAATCTCGGATTACAGGCCACTTTTGCTTCAAAAGAAATCTTACATTAAGACATCGGGCTTCTATGATTTGCAAAGTGCTAAAGTTTGTGTTATTTGGACACCGCAAAGTAATGCCCCGAATACAAATGCTAACGGATGCTAACGGATACGCTACAACATAACTTTCTTCAAACAGCTCCAAATGACACGAACGTGATATGGGTGAGTCAAACGACTTGTTTTATTACTGAAAGAAGGCTCAGATTGTAAAATAACGTTACTTTTTCTTTAAGCTTGCCGCCCTGTTCTAAAACTTGTTCAACAACTGTTGGCAGGTGTCGGGTTCATGTTCTAGAGCAGGGGGGGCCACAAAGGGTTCTAAAATTGGACAGAAGGGCCGGACCAGGAGCAGGTGGATTTAGTGTTTTGGTAATCCACCTCATAAGAGCCAAAAATAACATGGGAAGTGTAGAAAACATGTGATTTATTTCAATTAAAAATGAACAAAAGCATTACAACAAAATGTCCGTCTTTCAAGTTCCACAGTATTTAGCTGTTTATTAAAATGTCTCTTAAAACACAGTTTTTTTTAAATTATTAACAGTTACTATTTTAAAGCACTGAAAGTTCTGTTCTCCTTCAGGTTCTTTCGTTCTTTCATTGACTGCTTGTTAGCACAGTTAGCATGTTTTGTGGCAAAGTGACGGCTGATATTATATTCTTTAAAAACCGCTACAGTCTCTTGGCATATCAGGCATACAGCAGCTGATTCAGTGAAAAAATATTTACTTGTCCACTCCTTATTAAACACTCGACATTCTCTGTCCACTTTTCTTTTCTTAGCTCCGCTCGTCTTTACAGGAGGCTGAGGGGTCAAAGAGTAAAGCACAAACGTGAAGCAAAACGCCGCACCTCAACAAAGGTCAATGTATGTAGTGCGTCAGCTATTGGAAAACGCCAGAATTGCAGGGAAATTAAAACATTAAAACATTAACAAGGTTTTTTTAAAGGGACAGTGTGTAAGATTTTTACCCGTTAATTACTGTAATTGAAGATACCCATTCAAAAATACAGTGTTTTCCAAGCCTTT
>JAVJIX010000217.1:987500-1010000 GCA_036785185.1 Paratrypauchen microcephalus
TTTCTTGGAAAATCCTGCACTCGGCGTCCACTTTTCTCATTTTTTACATTTTGCCGATGAGGGCGTCAGTTAAAACGATGGTCAGTTAAGAGCGTTTGTTCATTTGTGCTGCTCTGGTGGAAGGCGGACACGCACACAGGGGCTAGAGACGCTGCTAAACTGCACAGAAAAGAGGTGCAGAAAAGCGGCACAGAAAATTACCCATATTTTAACAGAAAATTGAAATATAATTAAAATATTTGAATAGAAAATCAGCCGAGGGCCAGATTAAAGGTCTTGGAGGGCCGGATCTGGCCCCCGGGCCGCATGTTTGACACCCCCGCTCTAGAAGATTCTTCTGGAGAACGCTGTGTCCAGTCCCAACATGGCGGCCGTACACCTCCTCACTCACAGCAGCTCGAGTCCGTACACCTTCAGTGCTTAAGTCTGAATATGTTTGCACATTACATTACATTCAGACACTGAAAAATGTTTTTTTTTAAAGGAGAAATTTATAACATTTTCAAAATTCATCATATTGTATTTTGTAGTGATTAGGCAATAATGATAATTAATGTTTTTTTCTACCAAAGTGTTTATATAAAGATACTAATTGTTTCATGACAGAATTTGAGGCACAAACGACGTGCGACAGGATCATCACGTGCATGAAGACTCGAGCGGCCGAATCAACCGAAAACTATTTATGTTTGTTTTTATCGTCTTGGACATTTTTTTTAATGTGCCCATCAAATTTGAGCTTTGTGTCTAAAACCACACCTAGATATTTAAACTCGTTTACCTGCTCTATTTCATTTTGGTCCATTTTGATCGTCTAATGACTGATTTTTAAAGGAAAAACACATTGACACAGTTTTTGTATAGTTCAATGTTAAACAGTTCTAACATGTCGCCACTAGATGTCACTGTGGAGAGTTTCGCACTGTGTTTCGGCTCCGGCACAATCGCTTTAGCTGCTTCGGTGTTTCATGAAGCTTCACTTTGCCCGTCCCGAGTATCTCCGTCGGTAAAGATGAAGCCGGGCCAGTCTTCTGCGGAGGCGCCGCCGACTAATCTTGAAATGATCCCGAATTAAAAGACGTAACACAATCTCCCCCTGTGTCAACCCCTGATCAATATATCGCCTTATCAGCTGATCGATTATTATTCCAGACATTCTAATGACCAAAAACGCGCCTGTACAGAATGAGAAATATCCCGAAGTCAGACTGACACAACGTGGAGGTCGACGTTTCAGTTGTTTTCTCAAGATCACAAATTAATTTTCTCGTTATCAAGGAATAAAAAATATTGCTCATGAACATGGCGTCTGTCGGCTTCCGTATATTTCACCTTAATTCTGTAAAATCTGGACGTCTGCTGTAATTTTCACCTTCTTCTCTCATCACAGGAGGTCGTTGGAGGACGTATGTGGTGACGTATGGGGTGACGTATGTGGTGACGTATGTGGTGATGTATGTGGTGACGTATGTGGTGACGTATGTGGTGACGTATGTGGTGACGTATGTGGTGACGTATGTGGTGACGTATGTGGTGACGTATGTGGTGATGTATGTGGTGACGTATGTGGTGACGTATGTGGTGACGTATGTGGTGACGTATGTGGTGACGAATGTGGTGACGTATCGGTGACGTATGTGGTGACGTATGTGGTGACGTATCGGTGACGTATGTGGTGATGTATGTGGTGATGTATGTGGTGACGTATCAGTGACGTATGTGGTGACGTATGTGGTGACGTATGTGGTGACGTATGTGGTGACGTATGTAGTGACGCATGTGGTGACGTATTGTGGTGACGTATCGTGGTGACGTATGTAGTGACGTATGTGGTGACGTATCGTGGTGACGTATGTGGTGACGTATGTAGTGACGTATGTGGTGACGTATGTGGTGACATATGTAGTGACGCATGTGGTGACGTATCGTGGTGACGTATGTAGTGACGCATGTGGTGACGTATCGTGGTGACATATGTGGTGACGTATGTAGTGACGCATGTGGTGACGTATCGTGGTGACGTATGTGGTGACGTATGTAGTGACGTATCGTGGTGACGTATGTGGTGACGTATGTAGTGACGCATGTGGTGACGTATCGTGGTGATGTATGCAGTGACATATGTGGTGACGTATGTAGTGACGCATGTGGTGACGTATGTGGTGACGTATGTAGTGACGCATGTGGTGACGTATCGTGGTGATGTATGCGGTGACATATGTGGTGACGTATGTAGTGACGCATGTGGTGACGTATGTGGTGACGTATGTGGTGACGTATGTAGTGACGCATGTGGTGACGTATGTAGTGACGCATGTGGTGACGTATCGTGGTGACGTATGTAGTGACGCATGTGGTGACGTATCGTGGTGACATATGTGGTGACGTATGTAGTGACGCATGTGGTGACGTATCGTGGTGACATATGTGGTGACGTATGTAGTGACGCATGTGGTGACGTATCGTGGTGACATATGTAGTGACGCATGTGGTGACGTATCGTGGTGATGTATGCGGTGACATATGTGGTGACGTATGTAGTGACGCATGTGGTGACATATCGTGGTGACGTATGTAGTGACGCATGTGGTGACGTATCGTGGTGACGTATGTGGTGACGTATGTAGTGACGTATCGTGGTGACGTATGTGGTGACGTATGTGGTGACGTATCGTGGTGATGTATGCGGTGACATATGTGGTGACGTATGTAGTGACGCATGTGGTGACGTATGTAGTAACGCATGTGGTGACGTATCGTGGTGACGTATGTAGTGACGCATGTGGTGACGTATGTAGTAACGCATGTGGTGACGTATCGTGGTGACGTATGTGGTGACGTATGTAGTGACGCATGTGGTGACGTATCGTGGTGATGTATGCGGTGACATATGTGGTGACGTATGTAGCGACGCATGTGGTGACGTATGTAGTGACGCATGTGGTGACGTATCGTAGTGACGCATGTGGTGACGTATCGTGGTGACGCATGTGGTGACGTATCATGGTGATGTATGCGGTGACGTATCGTGGTGACGTATCGTGGTGACGTATGTGGTGACGTATCGTGGTGATGTATCGTGGTGACGTATGTGGTGACGTATCGAGGCTCGTATTGGTGACGTATGTGGTGACGTATGTGGTGACGAATGTGGTGACGAATGTGGTGACGTATGTAGTGACGCATGTGGTGACGCATGTGGTGACGTATCGTGGTGACGTATGTGGTGACGTATCGGTGACGTATGTGGTGATGTATGTGGTGATGTATGTGGTGACGTATCAGTGACGTATGTGGTGACGTATGTGGTGACGTATGTGGTGACGTATGTGGTGACGTATGTAGTGACGCATGTGGTGACGTATTGTGGTGACGTATCGTGGTGACGTATGTAGTGACGTATGTGGTGACGTATCGTGGTGACGTATGTGGTGACGTATGTAGTGACGTATGTGGTGACGTATGTGGTGACGTATGTAGTGACGCATGTGGTGACGTATCGTGGTGACGTATGTAGTGACGCATGTGGTGACGTATCGTGGTGACATATGTGGTGACGTATGTAGTGACGCATGTGGTGACGTATCGTGGTGACGTATGTGGTGACGTATGTAGTGACGTATCGTGGTGACGTATGTGGTGACGTATGTAGTGACGCATGTGGTGACGTATCGTGGTGATGTATGCAGTGACATATGTGGTGACGTATGTAGTGACGCATGTGGTGACGTATGTGGTGACGTATGTAGTGACGCATGTGGTGACGTATCGTGGTGATGTATGCGGTGACATATGTGGTGACGTATGTAGTGACGCATGTGGTGACGTATGTGGTGACGTATGTGGTGACGTATGTAGTGACGCATGTGGTGACGTATGTAGTGACGCATGTGGTGACGTATCGTGGTGACGTATGTAGTGACGCATGTGGTGACGTATCGTGGTGACATATGTGGTGACGTATGTAGTGACGCATGTGGTGACGTATCGTGGTGACATATGTGGTGACGTATGTAGTGACGCATGTGGTGACGTATCGTGGTGACATATGTAGTGACGCATGTGGTGACGTATCGTGGTGATGTATGCGGTGACATATGTGGTGACGTATGTAGTGACGCATGTGGTGACATATCGTGGTGACGTATGTAGTGACGCATGTGGTGACGTATCGTGGTGACGTATGTGGTGACGTATGTAGTGACGTATCGTGGTGACGTATGTGGTGACGTATGTGGTGACGTATCGTGGTGATGTATGCGGTGACATATGTGGTGACGTATGTAGTGACGCATGTGGTGACGTATGTAGTAACGCATGTGGTGACGTATCGTGGTGACGTATGTGGTGACGTATGTAGTGACGCATGTGGTGACGTATCGTGGTGATGTATGCGGTGACATATGTGGTGACGTATGTAGCGACGCATGTGGTGACGTATGTAGTGACGCATGTGGTGACGTATCGTAGTGACGCATGTGGTGACGTATCGTGGTGACGCATGTGGTGACGTATCATGGTGATGTATGCGGTGACGTATCGTGGTGACGTATCGTGGTGACGTATGTGGTGACGTATCGTGGTGATGTATCGTGGTGACGTATGTGGTGACGTATCGAGGCTCGTATTGGTGACGTATGTGGTGACGTATGTGGTGACGAATGTGGTGACGAATGTGGTGACGTATGTAGTGACGCATGTGGTGACGCATGTGGTGACGTATCGTGGTGACGTATGTGGTGACGTATCGTGGTGACGCATGTAGTGACGCATGTGGTGACGCATGTGGTGACGTATCGTGGTGACGAATGTGGTGACGTATGTGGTGACGTATCGTGGTGACGTATGTGGTGACGTATGTGGTGACGTATCGTGGTGACGTATGTGGTGACGTATGTGGTGACGTATGTGGTGACGTATCGTGGTGATGTATGCGGTGACATATGTGGTGACGTATGTAGTGACGCATGTGGTGAAGTATGTGGTGACGTATGTAGTGACGTATCGTGGTGACGTATGTGGTGACGTATGTAGTGACGTATCGTGGTGACGTATGTGGTGACGTATGTGGTGACGTATCTAGTGACGCATGTGGTGACGTATGTAGTGACGCATGTGGTGACGTATCGTGGTGACGTATGTAGTGACGCATGTGGTGACGTATCGTGGTGACATATGTGGTGACGTATGTAGTGACGCATGTGGTGACGTATCGTGGTGACATATGTGGTGACGTATGTAGTGACGCATGTGGTGACGTATCGTGGTGACATATGTGGTGACGTATGTAGTGACGCATGTGGTGACGTATCGTGGTGACATATGTGGTGACGTATGTAGTGACGCATGTGGTGACGTATCGTGGTGACATATGTGGTGACGTATGTAGTGACGCATGTGGTGACGTATCGTGGTGATGTATGCGGTGACATATGCGGTGACGTATGTAGTGACGCATGTGGTGACGTATCGTGGTGATGACGTATGTAGTGACGCATGTGGTGACGTATCGTGGTGACGCATGTGGTGACGTATCGTGGTGGTGATGTATGCGGTGACGTATCGTGGTGACGTATGTGGTGACGTATCGTGGTGATGTATCGTGGTGACGTATGTGGTGAGGTATCGAGGCTCGTATTGGTGACGTATGCGGTGACATATGTGGTGACGTATGTAGTGACGCATGTGGTGACGTATCGTGGTGACGTATGTAGTGACGCATGTGGTGACGTATCGTGGTGACGTATGTGGTGACGTATGTGGTGACGTATCGTGGTGACATATGTGGTGACGTATGTAGTGACGCATGTGGTGACGTATCGTGGTGATGTATGCGGTGACATATGTGGTGACGTATGTAGTGACGCAAGTGGTGACGTATCGTGGTGACGTATGTAGTGACGCATGTGGTGACGTATCGTGGTGACGCATGTGGTGACGTATCGTGGTGATGTATGCGGTGACGTATCGTGGTGACGTATCGTGGTGACGTATGTGGTGACGTATCGTGGTGATGTATCATGGTGACGTATGTGGTGACGTATCGAGGCTCGTATTGGTGACGTATGTGGTGACGTATGTGGTGACGAATGTGGTGACGTATGTGGTGACGAATGTGGTGACGTATCGGTGACGAATGTGGTGACGTATCGGTGATGAATGTGGTGACGTATGTGGTGACGTATGTGGTGACGTATGTGGTGACGTATGTGGTGACGTATCGGTGATGTATGTGGTGACGAATGTGGTGACGAATGTGGTGACGTATGTGGTGACGTATCGTGGCTCGTATCGGTGATGTATGTGGTGACGAATGTGGTGACGAATGTGGTGACGTATGTGGTGACGAATGTGGTGACGTATGTGGTGACGTATGTGGTGACGTATGTGGTGACGAATGTGGTGACGTATCGGTGACGAATGTGGTGACGAATGTGGTGACGTATGTGGTGACGTATGTGGTGACGTATGTGGTGACGTATGTGGTGACGAATGTGGTGACGTATCGTGGTGACGTATGTGGTGACGTATGTGGTGACGAATGTGGTGACGTATGTGGTGACGTATGTGGTGACGTGTCGGTGACGAATGTGGTGACGTATCGTGCTGACGTATGGTGGTGACGTATCGTGGTGACGTATGTGGTGACGTATGTGGTGACGTATGTGGTGATGTATGTGGTGATGTATGCGGTGATGTATGCGGTGACGTATGTGGTGACGAATGTGGTGACGTATCGGTGACGAATGTGGTGACGTATCGGTGACGAATGTGGTGACGTATCGGTGATGAATGTGGTGACGTATGTGGTGACGTATGTGGTGACGTATGTGGTGACGTATGTGGTGACGTATCGGTGACGAATGTGGTGACGTATCGGTGACGAATGTGGTGACGTATGTGGTGACGTATGTGGTGACGAATGTGGTGACGAATGTGGTGACGAATGTGGTGATGTATCGTGGTGACGTATGTGGTGATGTATCGAGGCTCGTATCGGTGATGTATGTGGTGACGTATGTGGTGACGTATGTGGTGACGTATGTGGTGACGTATCGGTGACGTATGTGGTGACGTATGTGGTGACGTATCGGTGACGAATGTGGTGACGTATCGGTGACGAATATGGTGACGAATGTGGTGACGTATGTGGTGACGTATGTGGTGACGTATGTGGTGACGTATGTGGTGACGAATGTGGTGACGTATCGTGGTGACATATGTGGTGACGTATGTGGTGACGAATGTGGTGACGTATGTGGTGACGTATGTGGTGACGTGTCGGTGACGAATGTGGTGACGTATCGTGCTGACGTATGGTGGTGACGTATCGTGGTGACGTATCGTGGTGACGTATGTGGTGACGTATGTGGTGACGTATGTGGTGATGTATGTGGTGATGTATGCGGTGACGTATGTGGTGACGTATGTGGTGTCGAATGTGGTGACGTATCGGTGACGAATGTGGTGACGTGTCGGTGACGAATGTGGTGACGTATCGTGGTGACGTATCGTGGTGACGTATGTGGTGACGTATGTGGTGACGTATGTGGTGACGTATGCGGTGACGTATGTGGTGACGTATCGGTGACGAATGTGGTGACGTATCGTGGTGACGTATCGTGGTGACGTATCGTGGTGACGTATGTGGTGACGTATGTGGTGACGTGTCGGTGACGAATGTGGTGACGTATCGTGGTGACGTATCGTGGTGACGTATCGTGGTGACGTATGTGGTGACGTATGTGGTGACGTGTCGGTGACGAATGTGGTGACGTATGTGGTGACGTATGTGGTGACGTATGTGGTGATGTATGCGGTGACGTATGTGGTGACGTATCGTGGCTTGTATTGGTGACGTATCGTGGTGACGTATGTGGTGACGAATGTGGTGACGAATGTGGTGACGAATGTGGTGACGTATGTGGTGACGTATGTGGTGACGTATGTGGTGACGTATGTGGTGACGTATGTGGTGACGTATGTGGTGACGTATGTGGTGACGAATGTGGTGACGAATGTGGTGACGTATGTGGTGACGTATGTGGTGACGTATGTGGTGACGTATCGAGGCTTGTATTGGTGACGTATGTGTTGACGTATGTGGTGACGTATGTGGTGACGTATCGTGGTGACGTATCGTGGTGACGTATCGAGGCTCGTATCGGTGACGTATGTGGTGACGTATGTGGTGACGTATGTGGTGACATTCGAAGCCTCGCGAACCGCCCGTACCACGTGACTGGTTCAGGAAGTGGTTCGAGGATTGGTGCGTGATTGAAAACATAAGAGCCAGTGAAACAGATTCCCCCTCATATTTTGTGGTTTTGGATTATTGCGAGTTTGGTACATTCTATTTGAGATTCTTTTTTTTTTTGCGATTTTTGAGATTTTCCCGTTTGGAACATTTTGAGCTGATATCTCCTAATAAGGTTTATATTAAAAATGACGTCATTAGATAAACAATATTAATAAATACACAAATTTGACAACACAGTGTTTCCCCTGGTCCAATATTTGATAATATAATATATATGGAGAAATTGATATTTCTAAATAAAAATGAAAAATGACCCTATTTTGCATAAGCACAGCCACATTACATCCCTATGTCCAATTTGTTTCTACTTTTCCCGACCATTATATCATGAACACAGACTCCAAGTTAATATTAAGATAGATTAATATTAACAAAAATGCACAATTTATGTTGATATCACAAACATTAAAATATTTAATCATTCATTTGTTCAATATCCTCCTGAGACCCGCACATTATTTTGTGTCCGTTATAGTGGACATTGAGTTAACCAGTTTGTCTTTTAAGTGTTTAGAGATACACTCTAGTTTGTGGCTGCGCTATGATAAATAAATACATAAATAAATAAACCAGGTCTCAACTAGAACTAAACCAGGATCAAACCAGGACAAATCCAGGACTAAACCAGGACTAAACCAGGACTAAACCAGAACTAAACCAGGACTAAACCAGAACTAAACCAGGATCAAACCAGGACTAAACCAGGACTAAACCAGGACAAATCCAGGACTAAACCAGGATCAAACCAGGACTAAACCAGGACTAAACCAGGACAAATCCAGGACTAAACCAGGACTAAACCAGGACTAAACCAGAACTAAACCAGGATCAAACCAGGACTAAACCAGGACTAAACCAGGACTAAACCAGGACTAAACCAGGACTAAACCAGAACTAAACCAGGATCAAACCAGGACTAAACCAGGACTAAACCAGGACAAATCCAGGACTAAACCAGGATCAAACCAGGACTAAACCAGGACTAAACCAGGATCAAACCAGGACTAAACCAGGACTAAACCAGGACTAAACCAGGACTAAACCAGGACAAATCCAGGACTAAACCAGGATCAAACCAGGACTAAACCAGGACTAAACCAGGACCAATCCAGGACTAAACCAGGACTAAACCAGGATCAAACCAGGACTAAACTAGGATCAAACCAGGACTAAACCAGGACTGAACCACGACTAAACCAGGACCAATCCAGGACTAAACCAGGACAAATCCAGGACTAAACCAGGACTAAACCAGGATCAAACCAGGACTAAACCAGGACTAAACCAGGACTAAACCAGGACTAAACCAGGATCAAACCAGGACTAAACCAGGACTAAACCAGGATCAAACCAGGACTAAACCAGGAACAAACCAGGACTAAACCAGGACAAATCCAGGACTAAACCAGGACTAAACCAGGATCAAACCAGGACTAAACCAGGACTAAACCAGGACTAAACCAGGACTAAACCATGATTAAACCAGGACCAATCCAGGACTAAACCAGGATCAAACCAGGACTAAACCAGGACTAAACCAGGACTAGACCAGGACTAAACCAGGACTAAACCAGGATCAAACCAGGACTAAACCAGGACTAAACCAGGACTAAACTAGGACTAAACCAGGATCAAACCAGGTCTGAACCAGGCCTAAACCAGGACTAAACCAGGATCAAACCAGGACTAAACCAGGACTAAACCAGGACTAAACCATAACTAAACCAGGACCAATCCAGGACTAAACCAGGACTAAACCAGGACAAATCCAGGACTAAACCAGGACTAAACCAGGACTAAACCAGGACTAAACCACGACTAAACCAAGACCAATCCAGGACTAAATCAGGACTAAACCATGATTAAACCAGGACCAATCCAGGACTAAACCAGGATCAAACCAGGACTAAACCAGGACTAAACCAGGACTAGACCAGGACTAAACCAGGACTAAACCAGGATCAAACCAGGACTAAACCAGGACTAAACCAGGACAAATCCAGGACTAAACCAGGACAAATCCAGGACTAAACCAGGACTAAACCAGGAACAAACCAGGACTAAACCAGGACAAATCCAGGACAAATCCAGGACTAAACCAGGACTAAACCAGGATCAAACCAGGACTAAACCAGGAACAAACCAGGACTAAACCAGGACAAATCCAGGACTAAACCAGGACTAAACCAGGACCAGTGCTTCACATCTTGAAGTGTAACATCATAGGCACGTAGGACTGGAGGTAAAGTGTTTTAAGCAACATTTTCGTTCATGGATAATGTTGATTCCTGTGAGTAAAAGGACTTGGCTCAGGGTTATTACACGTACAATAATGTAGAAGCACATTTTATATTTACAATTACGGAAGAACATTCTGACCAGGTAATTAGAATTGAACAAAACATCATGATATTTTAATGATGTTTGGCATGATGTCTTATGTTTTTGAACCTCCACACTTGCAGAAAAAAACATTCAAACAGCGATCAAACAGAAAGAAAACATTAAACTGGAACCACACGGGAGGATTTTCTGACCAGGCAGCAGATCTCGGCAGGCGTATCTGACATTTCTTCCTACGGTAGGACGTTTTGCAGAAGTAGAATGCTTGAAAAACAAACTATGTGAAGATTACAGGTTTAATACTGTGCACAAGCCCCTCCCCCTAATCCCAGATCAATAACATGGTTTAAAGTTCACATCATAAAAGTAAGTATAGAGACCTTCTCATGTGAACAGATTGGAGAAATACTCACCCCCAATAAATACCAATAAATACCAATAAATGCCTGGAGCTACTGTGACCAGTAAATTTCTCCTGCGTGAGATCAATAAAGTCTGATCTTATCTTATCTTAAATACCAATAAATCCCAAACGTCTTCAGGCAGGTTTTTGGTGAGGAACAGCGTTAGAACATGAGTCTGGAGTCTGTATCTGTCAGCTCTTGATACTTTCTCACCAAACCAAATCTGAATTAGAAAAACAAGAAAACCTGATTTGTTTTAAGGGGATAAATCTGGTAAATGTTGTGTATTTGTGGCCTGGTGGACGTTCACCGAGCGACCAGCAGGTGGAGCCAGAGGCCAAACGATAAAAGCCTGAGGTCACAGGTCGCACTTCCTGATTCACCTCCACCTACTGCACCATGTAAGGACTAAACCAGGACTAAACCAGGTCTAAACCAGGTCTATACCAGGACTAAACCAGGACTAAACCAGGTCTATACCAGGACTAAACCAGGACTAAACCAGGACTAAACCAGGTCTAAACCAGGTCTATACCAGGACTAAACCAGGACTAAACCAGGTCTAAACCAGGTCTAAACCAGGTCTATACCAGGACTAAACCAGGACTAAACCAGGACTAAACCAGGTCTAAACCAGGTCTATACCAGGACTAAACCAGGTCTATACCAGGACTAAACCAGGACTAAACCAGGACTAAACCAGGTCTAAACCAGGTCTAAACCAGGACTAAACCAGGTCTATACCAGGACTAAACCAGGACTAAACCAGGTCTATACCAGGACTAAACCAGGACTAAACCAGGACTAAACCAGGTCTAAACCAGGTCTATACCAGGACTAAACCAGGACTAAACCAGGTCTAAACCAGGTCTAAACCAGGTCTATACCAGGACTAAACCAGGACTAAACCAGGTCTAAACCAGGCCTATACCAGGACTAAACCAGGTCTATACCAGGACTAAACCAGGACTAAACCAGGACTAAACCAGGTCTAAACCAGGTCTATACCAGGACTAAACCAGGTCTATACCAGGACTAAACCAGGACTAAAGCAGGTCTAAACCAGGTCTATACCAGGACTAAACCAGGTCTAAACCAGGTCTATACCAGGACTAAACCAGGTCTATACCAGGACTAAACCAGGACTAAACCAGGTCTAAACCAGGTCTATACCAGGACTAAACCAGGACTAAACCAGGTCTAAACCAGGTCTAAACCAGGTCTATACCAGGACTAAACCAGGACTAAACCAGGACTAAACCAGGTCTAAACCAGGTCTATACCAGGACTAAACCAGGTCTATACCAGGACTAAACCAGGTCTATACCAGGACTAAACCAGGTCTATACCAGGACTAAACCAGGACTAAACCAGGACTAAACCAGGACTAAACCAGGACTAAACCAGGACTAAACCAGGACTAAACCAGGACTAAACCAGGTCTAAACCAGGTCTATCCAAGGACTAAACCAGGACTAAACCAGGTCTAAACCAGGTCTATCCAAGGACTAAACCAGGACTAAACCAGGTCTAAACCAGGTCTATCCAAGGACTAAACCAGGACTAAACCAGGTCTAAACCAGGCCTATACCAGGACTAAACCAGGTCTATACCAGGACTAAACCAGGACTAAACCAGGACTAAACCAGGTCTAAACCAGGTCTATACCAGGACTAAACCAGGTCTATACCAGGACTAAACCAGGACTAAAGCAGGTCTAAACCAGGTCTATACCAGGACTAAACCAGGTCTATACCAGGACTAAACCAGGTCTAAACCAGGTCTATACCAGGTCTATACCAGGACTAAACCAGGTCTATACCAGGACTAAACCAGGTCTATACCAGGACTAAACCAGGACTAAAGCAGGTCTAAACCAGGTCTATACCAGGACTAAACCAGGTCTATACCAGGACTAAACCAGGACTAAAGCAGGTCTAAACCAGGTCTATACCAGGACTAAACCAGGTCTATACCAGGTCTATACCAGGACTAAACCAGGTCTAAACCAGGACTGAACCAGGACAAATCCAGGACTAAACCAGGACCAAACCAGGACCAAACCAGGACTAACCCAGGACTAAATCAGGACTAAACCAGGACTAAACCAGGACCAAACCAGGACTAACCCAGGACTAAATCAGGACTAAACCAGGACTAAACCAGGACCAAACCAGGACTAAACCAGGACAAATCCAAGACTAAACCAGGTCTATACCAGGACTAAACCAGGTCTAAACCAGGTCTATACCAGGACTAAAGCAGGTCTAAACCAGGTCTATACCAGGACTAAACCAGGTCTATACCAGGACTAAACCAGGTCTATACCAGGACTAAACCAGGACTAAAGCAGGTCTAAACCAGGTCTATACCAGGACTAAACCAGGTCTATACCAGGACTAAACCAGGACTAAAGCAGGTCTAAACCAGGTCTATACCAGGACTAAACCAGGTCTATACCAGGTCTATACCAGGACTAAACCAGGTCTAAACCAGGACTGAACCAGGACAAATCCAGGACTAAACCAGGACCAAACCAGGACCAAACCAGGACTAACCCAGGACTAAATCAGGACTAAACCAGGACTAAACCAGGACCAAACCAGGACTAACCCAGGACTAAATCAGGACTAAACCAGGACTAAACCAGGACCAAACCAGGACTAAACCAGGACAAATCCAAGACTAAATCAGGACTAAACCAGGACTAAACCAGGTCTAAACCAGGTCTATACCAGGACTAAACCAGGTCTAAACCAGGACTAAACCAGGACTGAACCAGGACAAATCCAGGACTAAACCAGGACTAAACCAGGACCAAACCAGGACCAAACCAGGACTAACCCAGGACTAAATCAGGACTAAACCAGGACTAAACCAGGACCAAACCAGGACTAAACCAGGACAAATCCAAGACTAAATCAGGACTAAACCAGGACTAAACCAGAACTAAACCAGGACTAAACCAGGTCTAAACCAGGACTAAACCAGGTCTAAACCAGGACTAAACCAGGTCTAGACCAGGACTAGACCAGGTCTAGACCAGGACTAGACCAGGTCTAGACCAGGACTAGACCAGGTCTAGACCAGGCTGTGGGCCCCTCCTGCTGCACATCACACTGAAGCAGAACTTTTTTTACATTTGGACCAGAGGCTGAAATGATCCACATGATTCTAGTGAAGGTGTGTGGAGTTTAGAAACACAGTGGAGCACTTCCTGTATCACCACATGATGACATCACAAGGTGGAACAGAGTGTTTTCAGTCTGAGAGAAGAACTCGTGCTGAATCTGCAGGTTTGTGCGTTAAATGTGTGAATGAAACAAACACGACTCCAGGAGTTTGTGACGAGGAGACGACTTTACAACATCAGAATCGTGTGAAATTCGTCCTTTTAAGCCACAATTATTTAAAATATTTCCAGATTATTAAAGGTGAAGTTGACCTTTCCTCATCACATTTTCCACCAGAGTAAACGGTGCGTGGAATCGTTTATTTTGGCCACAGGAACGGGCCTGACGCCAAGAACAAAACGTCTGAACCCGAGCTCACCCGTGTGGAGATGTGACCCGCCGGTCCTCGTGATGACACAACAGAGACCCGCATCCCGCCGGCGCCGTCAGAGCGGGACGGGGCCCATCCCATCCAGTATCCGTATCGGGTTCCAATATCAACGCAATTCCCGGATTGGAAATTTCCGATCCATGAGCCATGTCTGTATACACACATTATCCGTGTCGATCCTCAGTGTGCACAGTCCGGAGCGTGGTTTTACGATATATCGGCATTAACATCGATATCTGCCGATATTGCCAAAGTCTTAACACATCGGTATCGGCCTGATGTGTAAAAGTGGGCCGATATTAACGACCGATATTTGTCAGTACAGTAATCCCCCGAATTAACCTTTTCTCACATTTCTCTCTCGTTTAAACACTCAAACTTTCGTAGATTTTCAACAGAATGTGTTAATAGTGAAGTGTGTGTGTGTGTGTGTGTGGGGGGGGGCGTCCCACCCGGGGCTGCGAGCATGAGACCCATGCCCAAACCGTGCCTCCTCCTCAGGACCACGACCACGGTCCTGAGGAGGAGGAGCACATCAAACCTCGACATGAACGAACGCAAGAGCCGCACGAAACCAGGCAAAGAGCAGCACGCCGTGGTTTAATCCTGGTTTAGACCTGGTCTAGTCCTGGTTTAGTCCTGGTTTAGTCCAGGTTTAGTCCTGGTTTAGTCCTGGTTTAGACCTTGTTTTGTCCACATTTATTCCTGCTCTAGTCCCGGTCTGGTCCTGGTCTAGACCCGGTCTAGACCTGGTTTAGTCCTTTTCTACGTATACACCAAATGATAGACATTCATAACGCCCAATAAACGGCCATTGGCGATGGTAAACCACACCTCCACTATGAGATATTCAGTAGGTGCTCCCAGACCATATCTCACTGTGATATGGTCTGGTGTAAACCAGGCAAGGTCCAGTCCAGGTTTAGTCCAGGTTGGGACCTGGTTTAGACTTGGTTTAGTCCGCGTTTATTCCTGCTCTAGTCCCGGTCTGGTCCCGGTCTGGTCCTGTTCTAGTTCCAATCAGGACGCAGAACACAATGTTACACTATAAAAAAAAAGTTACACTATAAAAAAATTGGAAAAAAAAATAAAAAATCAGGAGTCAAAAAATGTTTTGAAATTAAAAGACATTCAAAAATTCATTTTCATGATTTTCAGTCTGTATAAAATGTTATCTCAGAATTAAAAATAAATAAATATCGGTATCGGCTAATATCGGTATCAACTGATAACAGCAACATTAATATCGGATATCGGTATCGGCTAAAATGTTCACATCGGTGCATCCCTAGTTTTAAGGGTACTCAGGCTGCGCTCAGGACTGTGCATACTTACACACTCCGCAGACCGGATGGGCGTCGGCTAAATGCGACACGTCTCGCAACTACCAGATGCAGCCGCCGACTCCATTTTCTCCCGTAGGAGAAGTGGCGCGCGGTGCATGCTGGGATATATGAGTGTGCGAAGTGTGCTTTTTCACGCAGTCGGACCACGCCCCGATTTCCATGGAAACGACTGCGGTTTTCAGACCTGCGCATGGGACAAAAACAAAATGGACAAATCCAGGACTAAACCAGGAATAAACCAGGACTAAACCAGGTCTAAACCAGGACAAATCCAAGACTAAACCAGGACTAAACCAGGTCTAAACCAGGACAAATCCAGGTCTAAACCAGGACTAAACCAGGTCTAAACCAGGACAAATCCAAGACTAAACCAGGACTAAACCAGGTCTAAACCAGGACAAATCCAGGTCTAAACCAGGACTAAACCAGGTCTAAACCAGGACTAAACCAGGTCTAAACCAGGACAAATCCAAGACTAAACCAGGACTAAACCAGGTCTAAACCAGGACAAATCCAGGTCTAAACCAGGACTAAACCAGGTCTAAACCAGGACAAATCCAAGACTAATCCAGGACTAAACCAGGTCTAAACCAGGACTAAACCAGGTCTAAACCAGGACAAATCCAAGACTAAACCAGGACTAAACCAGGTCTAAACCAGGACAAATCCAGGTCTAAACCAGGACTAAACCAGGTCTAAACCAGGACAAATCCAGGACTAAACCAGGACTAAACCAGGTCTAAACCAGGACAAATCCAGGACTAAACCAGGAATAAACCAGGACTAAACCAGGACTAAACCAGGACAAATCCAGGACTAAACCAGGACTAAACCAGGTCTAAACCAGGACAAATCCAGGACTAAACCAGGACTAAACCAGGTCTAAACCAGGACAAATCCAGGACTAAACCAGGAATAAACCAGGACTAAACCAGGACTAAACCAGGACAAATCCAGGACTAAACCAGGACTAAACCAGGACAAATCCAGAACTAAACCAGGAATAAACCAGGACTAAACCAGGACAAATCCAGGACTAAACCAGGACTAAACCAGGACTAAACCAGGTCTAAACCAGGACAAATCCAGGACTAAACCAGGACTAAACCAGGTCTAAACCAGGACAAATCCAGGACTAAACCAGGAATAAACCAGGACTAAACCAGGACAAATCCAGGACTAAACCAGGTCTAAACCAGGACAAATCCAAGACTAAACCAGGACTAAACCAGGTCTAAACCAGGACAAATCCAGGTCTAAACCAGGACTAAACCAGGTCTAAACCAGGACAAATCCAGGACTAAACCAGGACTAAACCAGGTCTAAACCAGGACAAATCCAGGACTAAACCAGGAATAAACCAGGACTAAACCAGGACTAAACCAGGACAAATCCAGGACTAAACCAGGACTAAACCAGGTCTAAACCAGGACAAATCCAGGACTAAACCAGGACTAAACCAGGTCTAAACCAGGACAAATCCAGGACTAAACCAGGAATAAACCAGGACTAAACCAGGACTAAACCAGGACAAATCCAGGACTAAACCAGGACTAAACCAGGACAAATCCAGAACTAAACCAGGAATAAACCAGGACTAAACCAGGACAAATCCAGGACTAAACCAGGACTAAACCAGGACTAAACCAGGTCTAAACCAGGACAAATCCAGGACTAAACCAGGACTAAACCAGGTCTAAACCAGGACAAATCCAGGACTAAACCAGGAATAAACCAGGACTAAACCAGGACAAATCCAGGACTAAACCAGGACTAAACCAGGACAAATCCAGAATTAAACCAGGAATAAACCAGGACTAAACCAGGACAAATCCAGGACAAATCCAGGACTAAACCAGGTCTAAACCAGGACAAATCCAGGACTAAACCAGGAATAAACCAGGACTAAACCAGGTCTAAACCAGGAATAAACCAGGACTAAACCAGGACTAAACCAGGACAAATCCAGGACAAATCCAGGACTAAACCAGGACTAAACCAGGACAAATCCAGGACTAAACCAGGACTAAACCAGGACAAATCCAGGACTAAACCAGGAATAAACCAGGTCTAAACCAGGACAAATCCAGGACTAAACCAGGAATAAACCAGGACTAATCCAGGACTAAACCAGGACTAAACCAGGACAAATCCAGGACTAAACCAGGACTAAACCAGGACAAATCCAGGACTAAACCAGGACTAAACCAGGACAAATCCAGGACTAAACCAGGACTAAACCAGGACAAATCCAGGACTAAACCAGGAATAAACCAGGACAAATCCAGGACTAAACCAGGACTAAACCAGGTCTAAACCAGGACTAAACCAGGACAAATCCAGGACTAAACCAGGACTAAACCAGGACAAATCCAGGACTAAACCAGGAATAAACCAGGTCTAATCCAGGACTAAACCAGGACAAATCCAGGACTAAACCAGGACTAAACCAGGACTGAACCAGGACTACAGCAGGACCTGGTCTCTCAGAGGTTCGTGACACTAACGTCACAGATCAAATCTAAATATCAAACTTTTCTTCAAACTCTTTTCAAACTTCGGCTCCAGAATTTCGCTCCTCTGGATCGAAGCTCCTGATGGAACATGAAAATGATGATTTTGACGAGTTTTGTCTGTATGGATCTCCGCATCGGTTTTATTTATGTTTTTATTTATTTGTTTGTTTATTTCATTGGTAGAAAATGTAGTGTCCTCACATTAAACACACGAGAAATGAATGAAAAGAAGCAGAAGTTTTATTTTTATTTTTCCAGACCCATTCACACCGAGAGTTACTTTAAAACATTTCAAACCAATACATTTCAATCAAAAATATTAATCTTTTATGCACAACAGCTTTTCTTTTTCATACATACTCTGTTTATTACACTGGATTTTACGGTTTAATGTAAATGTGAAATGTTTAAACACAAAAATACAAATCTGATAAAGATTGAGAATGTTTGAAGAATGATCTTGTTCTGTTTTTCACATTTTAAAAAAAAGTCATGCTAAAATAAAATGTCTAAAATAAAAATTCACTGCGTTATTTCCTCAGAAGCCGTTCTGGAGAAGTACAGTTACGTCATGTCGCTATGACAGCCTTCACTTCCTGTTATGTTTCCACGGTAACAGCTCTGGATCACACTCATTACCCATGAGTCACAGCGCCACGAGGTCCGTGTCGGCGCTCGGTATGAGGGTGTTCCACATGCGTGTCTGCGGGGGGATGTTCAGCGGTTACCGTGGAGACGCGACGCACACGAGCAGTTTGTCCTTTTTCAAATGTTCCTCATGTGAGAAACCACCTCCTCCACAGCTCCCTCAGTAAAAACACCTCCTCCCACCTCCTCCTCCTGAATCTGTTGCTGCTGAAACTTTACTGTAGTTTTCAAATGATCAGCAGAAGTTTCCTGTCCAGAAGTAAATTATCGAGCGACGCGTCAGTCTGTAGACCCTTCATCTGCTACAGTGCCATCGCTGGAAGGACTCTCCGAGAATCACCTTAGTTTGGCTTTGCTCCTTTTCCCCTTTATCCCCCCTTCTATTTCTCTCCATCTCTGTTTGTCTGTGGGGTGTTAAAGAGTTCAAAGTTCATCTTTATTGTCAAAAACCATATGTCCAGGTCGCACACACAGGATTTGAAATTGCAGTAGTCGTACTAAATTGCAGTAGTGTCAGAGTCATTTAAGCAGCAGTGTCATTTAAGCAGCAGTGTCATTGTCATTTAAGCAGCAGTACCAGAGTCATTTAACCCTCCTGTTGTCCTCATATTCTGTATACACCCCGTGTCCTCCCGGTCAAAATGACCCATCTTCACTAAATCCCAAATATAAGCAGTTTAATTGAATTTTAAACACCAAATTTTATTTTGCTTGAAGAAACATTCACCACACAATGTGCGAATACTTGAGTTTTCCCTTTTCACCTGCATTTCTATAGCTTTAGAAACAAAAGAAAAGTGCAAAAAGGAATTTTGAATGCATTTTTATTCATCCCAATGAGTCAGATTCTTCTGATTTTTTTTTTTTTACTGAACAATGTAAGAAAAATATACAATCCATAAAACAATATAACTCATTCAACTAAATTTTTGCACTTTTTTTGCACTATTTGGCCAGAGAGAAACGAAATGTCGATTCACTGTATGTTGAACACATATGGCAGAATTGACAATAAAGCTGACTTTGATCTTTGATCATAGCACATGTAGGGCAGTATGCAAATGTACAGCTCTTGCAGATATATTTCTTACACCTACAGCACACAGTATGTGTTTTACGGTCCTTCTTTGGCAGGCAGAACAGACAGCTCTTCCTCTTACTTGCCCCAGCTGGGGCAGCGGCAGGTGGATCCTCAGGTTGATCAGGAGTTCCTGCACTCTGTATAGCTTTGACAACTGCTGCAGAGGCTTCTGTGCGGGGGACATGCTTCCTTCTTTCAATGAGTGGAGTTACAAGTGCCTTTCCTAGCTGCTCCAGGAACACCCTCCTCTTGTTCTGCTTACGAGGCATCCAGGTTGGGTTGATCTCTCTCCAAATCACAAAAGCATTGTAGAAGGAAACATCAATGATGTTGTGGAAGATAACCAGGGGCCAGCGGGCAGTCATCCTTCTGCAGCTGTATGTTCCTCACCTTATCTAGGTTGTCCACGCCTCCTTTGTTACAGTTGTAGTCTAGGATGATGGATGGCTTCCTGTCCTCACGATCGCTAATGCCAGCGTCTGTGTGCAGTGTGCTCATAAGTACTACATTCTTATTTTTCTTTGGGATGTAGGAAACTAGGGTGGTGGTGGGCGTGAAGGCAAACTTTGAGAAGACCTCTCTCTCCTTTGTTGCAAGCAGTGCAGGTGGGACCTCAGGCTTGTTCTTTCGAACTGTGCCAACCATGGTGATGTTCCTCTTCAGGAGCTGCTGTCCGAGTTCATAAGAGGTGAAGAAATTGTCACATGTCACATTGTGACCCCCTCACTCCCTCTGTCACATCAAGCACAACTCGCATCCCCTGGTTCTTCTCTGGGCCTCCAGTGGTCGGCTTCCCGGTGTAGACTTGGATCTTCCAAGCGTAGCTTGATTTGGCATCACAAGCCACCCATGAGTTGATCCCATCGTTATAACGCACACTCATGGCTTCAGCACAGAGAGAATTCGGGGTAATGTCATCTGCAGCACCTTTATAACTTCTGGAAATCCACAGATCAAAGGCACTGTCCACGAGAAGGCCACCTGTGTTGTCTTGTCTTATTTACATCTGCTACTGATTGTTTACATCTGCTACTGATTGATCTGAGACAGATCTAAAACATTCTCACATTCTGTGGTTTGTAAATAACTCTGTGACCGTGATTTTAATTGAATTTCACTGTTCGGTCATTTTGACCCGAAGACGACCTTTGTACCTTTTTTTGTACAGCATGCATGATAATGTGAATAAAGGCAACAATTCACTTTTTCTAAAGTTTGGATCAATCTAGGAAAAGTCATAAAATTTCAAGTTCAAAAATTATCATTAAGGTGATTTTTTGGGGGTTTTTAACACAGTGGCCGGTCATTTTGACCCGAGGACAACAGGAGGGTTAAGCAGCAGTGTCAGTGTCAGTTAAACAGCAGTGTATGTGCAATTTAAGCAGCAGTGTCAGTGTCATTTAAGCAGCAGTGCCAGTGTCATTTAAGCAGCAGTGTCAGAGTCATTTAAGCAGCAGTGTCAGTGTCATTTAAGCAGCAGTGTCAGTGTCATTTAAGCAGCAGTGCCAATGTCATTTAAGCAGCAGTGTCAGTGTCATTTAAGCAGCAGCGTCAGTCTCATTTAAGCAGCAGTGTGATTGGGAGAGAGTTGAGCATCCTGACAGCTTGGTGGATGAAGCTGTCTTTCAGTCTGCTGGTCTTGGCCCTGAGGCTCCTCAGTCTCCTTCCTGATGGCAGCAGACTGAAGAGGCAGGTGGATGGGTGGGTGGGATCACCCAGAGGGTGAGGCGGGTGCGGTAGATGTCCTGCAGGGAGGGGATGTAGCTGTTTCCGGGTGCAGGACCCGGTGCAGGTGCCATACCACACAGTGATGCAGCTGGTGAGGATGTGACCTAGAAGAAGAAGAAGAAGAAGTCCCACAGTTAGTCCCACAGTGGGGAAATTCCAGTTCTGCATTTAACCCATCCTGTTATCAGGAGCAGTGGGCAGCACATTACTGCGCCCGGGGACCATCTCCATGATCTTCTTGCTTCGGCTTGGTCAGGACCAAAGCTGGAGGTACCTATGGTGCATGTTTTGGGTTGGTGGGGGAAACCGGAGTGCCCGGAGGAAACCCACCCAGACACGGGAAGAACATGCAAACTCCACACAGAAAGGCTCGGGTGACCCGGGGATCGAACCCAGACCATGCATGCAAACTCCACACAGAACACACAGAAAGGTCTGGGCGACCCGGGGATCGAACCCGGAACCTTCTTGCTGTGAAGCATGAGTGCTACCCACTCAGCCACCGTGCCGCCTATGGTGCCTCTGTAGAAGGTGCTCATGATGGAGCTGG
>JAVJIX010000217.1:1022500-1107500 GCA_036785185.1 Paratrypauchen microcephalus
GTACTGGTCTAGTCCTGGTTTAGACCTGGTTTAATCCTAGTTTAGACCTAGTTTAGACCTGGTTTAGTCCTGGTCTAGTCCTGGTTTAGACCTGGTTTAGACCTGGTTTAGACCTGCTTTAGACCTGGTTTAATCCTAGTTTAGACCTGGTTTAGACCTGGTTTAGATCTGGTTTAGTTCTGATTTAGTCCTGGTTTAGTCCGGGTTTAGACCTGACTTAGACCTGGTTTAGTCCTGGTTTAGACCTGGTTTAATCCTAGTTTAGACCTGGTTTAATCCTAGTTTAGACCTAGTTTAGCCCTGGTTTAGACCTGGTTTAGACCTGCTTTAGACCTGGTTTAATCCTAGTTTAGACCTGGTTTAGTCCTGGTTTAGTCCGGGTTTAGACCTGGTTTAGTCCTGGTTTAGACCTGGTTTAATCCTAGTTTAGACCTAGTTTAGACCTGGTTTAGTCCTGGTTTAGTCCTGGTTTAGACCTGGTTTAGACCTGCTTTAGACCTGGTTTAATCCTAGTTTAGACCTGGTTTAGACCTGGTTTAGTCCTGGTTTAGTCCGGGTTTAGACCTGACTTAGTAATGACCAAGTCCTGGTTTAGACCTGGTTTAGACCTGGTTTAATCCTAGTTTAGACCTAGTTTAGACCTGGTTTAGACCTGGTTTAGTCCTGGTCTAGTCCTGGTTTAGACCTTCATGACCTTCTCGTTCTTTATCGTTTTCTTTCTCTCCAAACTGAGCTTGTCCTCGTTCCAGTTTGACACATTATCGTTAAAGATTAGCCGATCGGTTTATGGCGCTGTTATTGATACCGTGGACCTGCCGATGACATAACGTCCTCGTAAACATTGACCTCCTCGTAACTCACCTGAGGAGGGCGGAGCTTCTGAAGAACACACGTTATGAACTTCAAACCCGCGTTATGTCATCGTCTCGTCACGAAACACAATCTGCAGCTGAAGTTCTGCTCGTTTTATTGATCCAAAGTCTCATCTGATCGATCAGAAATGCTGCATTGTGTAACTTTTCTGCTTTTCTCCATGGAGGTGTTGTTGCTTTGCCCGAAATGTTCCACAGTATGGCTTTAAACCTTTCTGTCTTCATGGAAACCAGGTCTAAAGCAGGTCTAAAGCAGGTCTAAACCAGATCTAAACCAGATCTAAACCAGGTCTAAAGCAGGTCTAAAGCAGGTCTAAAGCAGGTCTAAACCAGGTCTAAACCAGATCTAAACTAGGTCTAAACCAGGTCTAAACCAGGTCTAAACCAGGTCTAAACCAGGTCTAAAGCAGGTCTAAACTAGGACTAAAGCAGATCTAAACCAGGTCTAAACCAGGTCTAAACCAGGTCTAAAGCAGATCTAAACCAGGTCTAAACCAGGTGTAAACCAGGTCTAAACTAGGTCTAAACCAGGTCTAAACCAGGTCTAAACCAGATCTAATCCAGGTCTAAACCAGGTCTAAACCAGGTCTAAACCAGGTCTAAACCAGGTCTAAACTAGGACTAAAGCAGATCTAAACCAGGTCTAAACCAGGTCTAAAGCAGATCTAAACCAGGTCTAAACCAGGTCTAAAGCAGATCTAAACCAGGTCTAAACCAGGTCTAAACCAGGTCTAAACTAGGACTAAAGCAGATCTAAACCAGGTCTAAACCAGGTCTAAACCAGGTCTAAAGCAGATCTAAACCAGGTCTAAACCAGATCTAAACTAGGTCTAAACCAGGTCTAAACCAGGTCTAAACCAGGTCTAAACCAGGTCTAAAGCAGGTCTAAACTAGGACTAAAGCAGATCTAAACCAGATCTAAACCAGGTCTAAACCAGGTCTAAAGCAGGTCTAAACTAGGACTACAGCAGATCTAAACCAGGTCTAAACCAGATCTAAACCAGGTCTAAACCAGATCTAAACCAGGTCTAAACTAGGACTAAAGCAGGTCTAAACCAGGTCTAAACCAGGTCTAAACCAGGTCTAAAGCAGGTCTAAACTAGGACTACAGCAGATCTAAACCAGGTCTAAACCAGGTCTAAACCAGGTCTAAACCAGGTCTAAACTAGGACTAAAGCAGATCTAAACCAGGTCTAAACCAGGTCTAAACCAGGTCTAAACCAGGTCTAAACCAGATCCAAACCAGGTCTAAACCAGGTCTAAACCAGGTCTAAACCAGGTCTAAACCAGGTCTAAACTAGGTCTAAACTAGGACTAAAGCAGGTCTAAATTAGGACTAAAGCAGATCTAAACCAGGTCTAAACCAGGTCTAAACCAGGTCTAAACCAGGTCTAAACTAGGACTAAAGCAGATCTAAACCAGGTCTAAACCAGATCTAAACCAGGTCTAAACCAGGTCTAAACTAGGACTAAAGCAGGTCTAAACCAGATCTAAACCAGTTCTAACCAGGTCTTAGTTCTGGTTTAGTCCCGGTTTAGACCTGGTTTGGTCCTGGTTTAGACCTGGTTTGGTCCTGGTTTAGACCTGGTTTGGTCCCGGTTTAGACCTGGTTTGGTCCTGGTTTAGACCTGGTTTGGTCCTGGTTTGGTCCTGGTTTAGACCTGGTTTAGACCTGGTTTGGTCCTGGTTTAGTCCTGGTTTGGTCCTGGTTTAAACCTGGTTTGGTCCTGGTTTAGACCTGGTTTAGACCTGGTTTGGTCCTGGTTTAGACCTGGCTTGGTCAGATCACTTGTTTCTTTCTGAAGTCGTTTTAGATCAATGTCGAGATTTAAAACGTCACCGTTAAAACCGAAGGATCCGCGGGGGTCCGAGGTCGAGAACGTTCCGCTCGTTCTCGGGACACAGTCGGGTGTTCATGAATTTAAATTAAAAATCTCACGGTTCCTTTAGTCGATAAAACCGGGACAAAATAATGACAAATGTGATTTTGTGTTTGGACAGAACAAGAGTCTGCAGGGCCTGGTGGGACTGAAGAACCTGGGCAACACGGTGAGAACCTCTCCAGATACTCTGTTCTACATTTATGTCTAGGACCAAATGTTACCATGGCGACACAGTGCACACATGAGCAAACGCTGGCAAAAGTTTTAAAAGTGTCGACGGTCCCGTTCATAAAGTGTTCCGTTGTGTTTCAGTGTTTTATGAACTCGGTCGTCCAGTGTCTGAGTAACACGTCCGAGCTCCGAGACTACTGCCTGAGGAGCGCGCACCGACTGGACCTCTGCAGCCGCCGCAGGACGTCCACCGCCGCCCTCGTGGAAGGTACCGGCACGACAACGTCATACCAAAACCTCACTTAAGAGTTTGTGTTGGTTTTTGACAGTTTTTGTTGGTTTTCGACAGTTTGTGTTGGTTTTCGACAGTTTGTGTTGTTTTTCGACAGAGTTTGTGTTGTTTTTCGACAGTTTATGTTGTTTTTTGACAGTTTGTGTTGGTTTTCAACAGTTTGTTTTGGTTTTTGACAGTTTGTGTTGGTTTTCGACAGTTTGTTTTGGTTTTTGACAGTTTGTGTTGGTTTTCAACAGTTTGTTTTGGTTTTCGACAGTTTGTGTTGGTTTTCGACAGTTTATGTTGTTTTTCGACAGAGTTTATGTTGGTTTTTGACAGAGTTTGTGTTGGTTTTTGACAGAGTTTGTGTTGGTTTTTGACAGAGTTTGTGTTGGTTTTTGACACTTTGTGTTGGTTTTTGACAGTTTGTGTTGTTTTTCGACAGAGTTTATGTTGGTTTTTGACAGTTTGTGTTGGTTTTCAACAGTTTGTGTTGGTTTGCGACGGTTTGTGTTGGTTTTCGACAGTTTGTGTTGTTTTTCGACAGAGTTTGTGTTGGTTTTTGACAGTTTTTGTTGGTTTTCGACAGTTTGTGTTGGTTTTCGACAGAGTTTGTGTTGGTTTTTGACAGAGTTTGTGTTGGTTTTTGACAGTTTGTGTTGGTTTTTGACAGAGTTTGTGTTGGTTTTCGACAGTTTGTGTTGGTTTTTGACAGTTTGTGTTGGTTTTCGACAGTTTGTGTTGGTTTTTGACACTTTGTGTTGGTTTTTGACAGTTTGTGTTGTTTTTCGACAGAGTTTATGTTGGTTTTTGACAGTTTGTGTTGGTTTTCAACATTTTGTGTTGGTTTTTGACAGTTTGTGTTGGTTTTCGACAGTTTGTTTTGGTTTTTGACAGTTTGTGTTGGTTTTCGACAGTTTGTGTTGGTTTTTGACAGTTTGTGTTGGTTTTTGACAGAGTTTGTGTTGGTTTTTGACACTTTGTGTTGGTTTTTGACAGTTTGTGTTGTTTTTCGACAGAGTTTATGTTGGTTTTTGACCGTTTGTGTTGGTTTTCAACAGTTTGTGTTGGTTTTTGACAGTTTGTGTTGGTTTTTGACAGTTTGTGTTGGTTTTTGACAGAGTTTGTGTTGGTTTTCGACAGTTTGTGTTGGTTTTTGACAGTTTGTGTTGGTTTTCGACAGTTTGTGTTGGTTTTTGACACTTTGTGTTGGTTTTTGACAGTTTGTGTTGTTTTTCGACAGAGTTTATGTTGGTTTTTGACCGTTTGTGTTGGTTTTCAACAGTTTGTGTTGGTTTTTGACAGTTTGTGTTGGTTTTTGACAGTTTGTGTTGGTTTTTGACAGAGTTTGTGTTGGTTTTCGACAGTTTGTGTTGGTTTTTGACAGTTTGTGTTGGTTTTCGACAGTTTGTGTTGGTTTTTGACACTTTGTGTTGGTTTTTGACAGTTTGTGTTGTTTTTCGACAGAGTTTGTGTTGGTTTTTGACAGTTTGTGTTGGTTTTTGACAGAGTTTGTGTTGGTTTTTGACAGAGTTTGTGTTGGTTTTTGACAGTTTGTGTTGGTTTTTGACAGAGTTTGTGTTGGTTTTTGACAGTTTGTGTTGGTTTTTGACAGTTTGTGTTGGTTTTTGACAGTTTGTGTTGGTTTTTGACAGAGATTATGTTGGTTTTTGACAGAGTTTGTGTTGGTTTTTGACAGTTTGTGTTGGTTTTTGACAGTTTGTGTTGGTTTTTGACAGTTTGTGTTGGTTTTTGACAGAGATTATGTTGGTTTTTAACAGAGTTTGTGTTGGTTTTTGACAGTTTGTGTTGGTTTTTGTCAGTTTGTGTTGGTTTTTGGCTATTTGTGTTGGTTTTCGACAGTTTATGTTGGTTTTTGACAGTTTGTGTTGGTTTTCGACAGTTTGTGTTGGTTTTTGACAGAGTTTGTGTTGGTTTTCGACAGAGTTTGTGTTGGTTTTCGACAGAGATTATGTTGGTTTTTGACAGAGTTTGTGTTGGTTTTTGACAGTTTGTGTTGGTTTTCGACAGTTTGTGTTGGTTTTTGACAGTTTGTGTTGGTTTTCGACAGTTTATGTTGGTTTTCGACAGTTTGTGTTGGTTTTTGACAGTTTGTGTTGGTTTTTGACAGTTTGTGTTGGTTTTTGACAGTTTGTTTTGGTTTTCGACAGTTTATGTTGGTTTTTGACAGTTTGTGTTGGTTTTCGACAGTTTGTGTTGGTTTTTGACAGTTTGTGTTGGTTTTCGACAGAGTTTGTGTTGGTTTTCGACAGAGATTATGTTGGTTTTTGACAGAGTTTGTGTTGGTTTTTGACAGTTTGTGTTGGTTTTCGACAGTTTGTGTTGGTTTTTGACAGTTTGTGTTGGTTTTCGACAGTTTGTGTTGGTTTTCGGCAGTTTGTGTTGATTTTCGACAGTTTGTGTTGGTTTTTGACAGTTTGTGTTGGTTTTCGACAGTTTGTGTTGGTTTTCGACAGTTTTTGTTGGTTTTCGACAGTTTGTGTTGGTTTTCGACAGAGTTTGTGTTGGTTTTTGACAGAGTTTGTGTTGGTTTTTGACAGTTTGTGTTGGTTTTTGACAGAGTTTGTGTTGGTTTTTGACAGAGTTTGTGTTGGTTTTTGACAGTTTGTGTTGGTTTTTGACAGTTTTTGTTGGTTTTCGACAGTTTGTGTTGGTTTTCGACAGTTTGTGTTGTTTTTCGACAGAGTTTGTGTTGGTTTTTGACAGTTTTTGTTGGTTTTCGACAGTTTGTGTTGGTTTTCGACAGAGTTTGTGTTGGTTTTTGACAGTTTGTGTTGGTTTTTGACAGAGTTTGTGTTGGTTTTTGACAGAGTTTGTGTTGGTTTTTGACAGTTTGTGTTGGTTTTCGACAGTTTGTGTTGGTTTTTGACAGTTTGTGTTGGTTTTCGACAGTTTATGTTGGTTTTCGACAGTTTGTGTTGGTTTTTGACAGTTTGTGTTGGTTTTTGACAGTTTGTGTTGGTTTTTGACAGTTTATGTTGGTTTTCGACAGTTTATGTTGGTTTTTGACAGTTTGTGTTGGTTTTCGACAGTTTGTGTTGGTTTTTGACAGAGTTTGTGTTGGTTTTCGACAGAGTTTGTGTTGGTTTTCGACAGAGTTTGTGTTGGTTTTCGACAGAGATTATGTTGGTTTTTGACAGAGTTTGTGTTGGTTTTTGACAGAGTTTGTGTTGGTTTTTGACAGTTTGTGTTGGTTTTCGACAGTTTGTGTTGGTTTTTGACAGTTTGTGTTGGTTTTCGACAGTTTATGTTGGTTTTCGACAGTTTGTGTTGGTTTTTGACAGTTTGTGTTGGTTTTTGAAAGTTTGGGTTGGTTTTTGACTATTTGTGTTTTTTTTCGACAGAGTTTGCGTCTCTGGTCCAGCGCTTGTGGACTTCGGTCGGTTCCGACGCTCTGAACCCGACAGATTTCAGGAAGCAGATCTGTCAGTACGCCCCCAAGTTCGGAGGCTGCAGGTGAGTCCTCAAATATGTCATTTTAATACTCCAGACTTCAAAGTGCACTGTGGAACTTTCTGACTGGGGGCTGTCACCTGTTTGTTTCTGTGGAGATGGAATGTTCCGCAGTGTGACTTTAAACAGCTCTACTTTACATTTATTCAATCACAGGAGGTTTAAAATACAGAGGAAAAACAGACATTCTGACGCCTCTCCACAGATCTGACCTGGAACTTGGTCTGGTGTGGTCTCCCTGGAGATAGGAAGGTTTAATGCCATACTGTGGAACATTCCAGACAAAGCAATAAAACCAGGTCTAAACCAGGTCTAAACCAGGTCTAAACAAGGACTAAACCAGGTCTAAACCAGGACTAAACCAGGTCTAAACCAGGTCTAAACCAGGACTAAACCAGGACTAAACCAGGACTAAACCAGGTCTAAACCAGGTCTAAACCAGGACTAAATCAGGACTAAACCAGGTCTAAACCAGGTCTAAACCAGGACTAAACCAGGACTAAACCAGGACTAAACCAGGTCTAAACCAGGTCTAAACCAGGACTAAATCAGGACTAAACCAGGTCTAAACCAGGTCTAAACCTAAAAAATCCCTATAAAAAACAGACTGCCTGTGAGTGGGGTCGCCTCGCCACAAATGTGACCTGTAACTTGGTCTGGTTTGGTCTCCATGGAGATAGAGGAACAAAAACATGTATTTTTGAAGAGAACAACAGCAGAACATGACGACATGGACTTACTTTTACATAACGAAGGACTTTAACCTCGTCGCTCTCTCGTACGCAGTCAGCAGGACGCTCAGGAGTTCCTGCGCTTCCTATTGGACGGCCTCCACAGCGGCGTGAACCGGGCGACGCAGCACCCACGGGTGTCGGTGCAGGACTTTGACCACCTCTCGTAAGTCCGTCCATCTGAAAACTCCCAATGAGTGACACATTCTGTTTACAGCACCACACAAACCAAATGAGGAGGAGGAGTAGCAGTAGTAGCAGTAGTAGTAGCAGTAGTAGTAGTAGTAGCAGTAGTAGCAGTAGTAGTAGTAGTAGCAGTAGTAGTAGCAGTAGCAGTAGTAGTAGCAGTAGTAGCAGTAGATTTTCTTGAATCATGTACTGGATGCCTAAAGATGATGCCATGAATACAGCAACAACTTGAACAGCCCAGAGAAAATAAATACATGTAAAAATACCGGTACTCGTGAGTTCAGTGCAGCGGTTCTTTTGAGTGAACTTCCTACACCTAAAAAACAAAACGAAAGCTAAAACTATCAGAGCCGCTCTAAAAACAAATTAAAACTAACTGAATTAGAGGGGAAAAAGTCAAAACTAACAAACTAAACTATAATGAAAAATCCAAAACTATTATAACCTTGCGCCACATCAGTGAAACACGATAAAGATATTGATTAACGATGGACAGATGTGATGGAGGACACTCAGAACCGGCCGGTTCACGACCTCCAGCTTCCTTCGTAGATGACGTCTTCGGGCTGAAGGATGAACGGGAGACACGGGGGGGGGGGGGGTCAAGAGGGCAGAGACTAGAGCTGGGCGGTATGACCAAAAATTGATATGGTATTTTTCAAATTTTTTACCGGTATCACTGTATTTGATGTTTTTTTTTCATGCATGACAAGGTGTTAAAGGAAAAGTAACGTTATTTTACAATCTGAGCCTTCTTTCGGTAATAAAACAAGTCGTTTGACTCACCCATATCATGTTCGTGTCATTTGGAGCTGTTTGAAGAAAGTTATGTTGTACGTATCCGTTAGCATGAGTATTCGGGGCATTACTTTGCGGTCTCCAAATAACACAAACTTTAGCACTTTTCAAATCATAGAAGCCCGATGTCTTAATGTAAGATTTAGTTTGAAGCAAAAGTGGCCTGTAATCCGAGATTTAGCCATAGTTTTCAGCTTTGCGTTTCATGTTTGGGTCCCGGGAGCTGAGAGCACAGTCCGCGCATGCGCACTGGCGTCCTCATCTACTCGAAACTATGGCTAAATCTCGGATTACAGGCCACTTTTGCTTCAAACGAAATCTTACATTAAGACATCGGGCTTCTATGATTTGAAAAGTGCTAAAGTTTGTGTTATTTGGACACCGCAAAGTAATGCCCCGAGCATATGATACAGCACCATGTTAACGGATACGGGATCATTACTAGAACAGAACGGCTCAACATAAGTTCTGCGATACTGCTCCAATTGACAGAAAAATGCTATGGGTGAGTAAAACTACTTGTTTTATTGCCGAAAGAAGGCTCAGATTGTAAAAAAACGTTAATTTGCCTTTAACCCCATTTCCTAATAATGTAGAGAATAATTACTGCAGAAAATTGGACTTGGTAAAACATATCTGGGTCCAGAGCTTTAATCATCTCCTTGATTTAATGAAAATATATAGTAATACAGTGGTGCCTCACCTTACGAAATTAATTCGTTCCAGAAGTGGTTTCGTAACGTGAAAAATTCGTAAGTTGAGTAGCTATTTCAATGGAAAAAGCCTGATTCGTTCCAAGGCCCCGATCCAAGTTTTTTTTTTATAGTGTAACTTTTTTATAGTGTAACATTGTGTTCTGCGTCCTGATTGGTTTCTCAGACTGGATTTAAACTTTTCTCACATTTGTCTCTCGTTTAAACACTCAAACTTTCATAGATTTTCAACAAAATTATTAATAGTGAAGTGTGGGGGGAAGGGGGAGGGGGAAGAAAACTGCGCTCTGACACGTGTGATAGCGCAGCATGACCCGGCGCGGAGCTGACAGCAGGTCTAGACCTGGACTAAACCTGGACTAAACCAGGACTAAACCAGGACTAAACCAGGACTAAACCAGGACTAAACCAGGACTGGACCAGGTGGATTAAAGCGCCGCGCGCGGGTCTATTTCCTGGTTTCGTTTCGAGTCACGGCTGAGGCGAGCAGCGAGGGGGACCGCACGCAGTCTGAGCGCATGAACGAGACCCGTGCTGGTCATGCGCTATCACACGTGTCAGAGCGCAGTTTTCTCCCCCCTCCTCCTTCCCCCCACACTTCACTATTAATAATTTTGTTGAAAATCTATGAAAGTTTGAGTGTTTAAACGAGAGATAAATGTGAGAAAAGTTTAAATCCAGTCTGAGAAAAGCGTATAATGTGTGTGGCTGAGCGCGCATTATTTGAATTTTTGAGATTTCGCGTTTCGTAACTTGAATTTTCTTTCGTATCTAGAGACCAAAATTTACCGTGAAGGTGTTTCGTAACTTGAAATTTTTGTTTGTTGGGTCATTCGTAAGGTGAGGTACCACTGTACTGCGCAGTAAAAAGATTGTTTGATCAACGTCAGATTTTTTAAGCCAAAGTTCTTCCACACACCTGACACGGCTCCTCTTTTCAGTATAAGTTCACCGTATAATGTTCACCGCTCAACACACACTCTAGCCATGTTACTGATCCGTGTGCGTCATTTGCGTGGTGCGTGTTGTTAGCATTAGCATTAGCAGCGTGTCTGGGCGCTGTGAGCGGCTCTGTGGACCTGTCCCAATTCCCTTGCGTTCCGTGGAGGCGAGTTCGAGGGCTGCAGCTTTCGCAGCCTTCGGAGCCACCGAAAAGTGGCTGAAAAAGCAGCGGAGGTTGCAGCCCTCGAATTGGGACACAGCTGACGCTTCCACCGCTCTCGTGCCACTGCAAAACACTTCCCCAGCGCGACGTTCCGGCGCAACATTCCGCCGCTCTGTGTTCCCGACATTTTGTACTCACACACACACCGGTATTGCGGTAAAAGGAAAATTCATATCGTTAAAAAAAAAAAAACCACCGGTATTCGGTATGCACCGGTATACCGCCCAGCCCTAGCGGAGGCAGACGGTGTTGTCGGGATAGGCCTGGATAAATCGGGCTTCTGGGTAATTGAAGGCATGGTTGAGCCGAGCTGTGGCTGGGGCAGGTTGAGGCGTGGTCCTGCTCCTGAACCTCGCTCGATCATTCAGGGCTCAAGTCTCGGTAAATCGGCCTGACGACGCCTTCGACGGGGCATCCTGCTGTAACCACTGAGCGGGGGTGTGGACATGCCAGATTCGAGCGTTACGATTAGTGAAAGTCGTGTTTGTGCCGCAGAGACGAGGAGAAGAGCCGACAGATGTGGAGCCTGTACGTCCAGAGAGAAGACAGCGCCATCGTGGGTAAGAACCACACTCTTCGGTTGGGGCTCCGTCACCTTCTTGTTTCTATGCACATGTCCCTGCATTTGTGTGTTAAACACGTCTGGAATGTTCCACAGTGTGGCATTAAACCTTTCTATCTCCATGGAGATCAAACCAGACCAAGTTCCAGGTCAGATCTGTGGAGAGGCGTCAGAATGTCTGTTTTTCGAGGTATTTCTGAGCTCTAAAACCACCTGTGAGTGAATAAAATAAAGTAGAGCTCTTTAATGTCACACTGTGGAACATTCCAGGCAGTTTTAGACCTGGTTTAGTCCTGGCTTAGACCAAGTTTGGTCCTGGTTTAGACCTGGTTTACGCCAAGTTTAGACCAAGTTTGGACCTGGTTTAGACCTGGTTTACGCCAAGTTTAGACCAAGTTTGGACCTGGTTTAGACCTGGTTTACGCCAAGTTTAGACCAAGTTTGGACCTGGTTTAGACCTGGTTTACGCCAAGTTTAGACCAAGTTTGGACCTGGTTTAGACCTGGTTTACGCCAAGTTTAGACCAAGTTTGGACCTGGTTTAGACCTGGTTTAGTGTAGGGTCCATCAAATGCTTTGTCTGGAATGTTCCACAGTACGGTATTAAACCTTTCTATCTCCATGGAGATCAAACCAGAGCAAGTTCCAGGTCAGATCTGTGGAGAGGCGTCAGAATGTCTGTTTTTCGAGGTATTTCTGAGCTCTAAAACCTCCTGTGAGTGAATAAATGTAAAGTAGAGCTGTTTAAAGTCACACTGCGGAACATTCCAGGCAGAGCAGTGACGTATCCATAGAAACAGGCAGCTGACAGAGCCCCCAATCAAAAGGTTACATAGTGCACCTTTAAAAAACATCTCCTTTAAACATACTTGGTGGCTTTGGGAAGAGTTTTTCGTATTTTCTAACTGGGTGCATGTTTCGGTCTAACCCGCTGGTGCTCGCCTCTCCGCAGACGTGTTCGGGGGCCAGTTGAAGAGCTGCCTGACGTGCTCGGTGTGCGGCTCCTCCTCCACCATGTTCGACCCCTTCTGGGACCTGTCCATCCCCATCGCAAAGGTACGACTTTACAAGAGTCTTTCTGATTGGACGATCGACACAGGAAGTCCACACGCCCAACCGTAAAGCTGCACTGTGGAACCTTTCTGGTGGAAGGCCCGCTGTCTGCTCGTCTCCACGGAGATGTTATTGCTTTGTATGGAATGTTTCGCAGTATGGGTTTCGGTCTTTGTTTCTATCTCCATGGAGACCAAACCAGACCAAGTTCCAGGTCAGATCTGTGGAGCGGATTTCTGTTTTTCTGCATTTTTGAGCTCTAAAACCTCCTGTGATTGAATAAATGTAAAGTAGAGCTGTTTAAAGTCACACTGCGGAACATTCCAGACAGAGCAGTGACGTATCCATAGAAACAAGCAGGTGACGGACCCCCAACCGAAAGTTACACAGTGCACTACCTTTATTTTTAATTTTTTAATTTTTTTTTATTTTTAAGGCGAAACTTTTTTATTTTTTATTTTTATTTTTTATTTTTTGGAAAGAGTAAATATTTTCATATCACAGATTTCCAGTTCAAATATGATCTTTCCCATTTTTGGTGTATTACGAAAAAAAGGGGAAAAAAAGGGAACTACATTTGAATGTTATTTTGGAGGAAAAAAAGCCTAAATTCTTTTTTTTAACTTATTCTGTATTTATTTATTTATTTATTTTTAAGGTGAAACTTATTTTATTATTTATTTATTTATTTATTTATTTTTTATTTGGAAAGCAAATATTTTCATATCACAGATTTCCAGTTCAAATATTATCTTTCCAATTTTTGATCTATGCCAAAAAAGGAAAAAAAAAAAAAAAAAGTGCACTACCTTTTAATGTTATTCCAAATTTTTTTGGGGGGGAAAGCCTAAATTCTTTTCTTTTTTTAAACTTATTCTGTATTATTTATTTATTTATTTGTTTATTTATTTATTTATTTATAAGGTGAAAATTATTTTATTATTTTTTTATTTTTTTATTTTTTTATTTGGAAAGCAAATATTCATAACACAAATTTCCAGTTCAAATATGATCTTTTCCATTTTTGGTGTATTGCGAAAAAAAGGGAAAAAAAAGTGCACTACATTTTAATGTTATTCCAAATTTGGAAAGAAAAAAAAAAGTGAGAGCCTAAATTCTCTTTTTAAATTATTCTGTATTTTTTCTTGTCTTTGAATGCTCGAAAAACCCAATAAACCTGATTTTGAAAATGAAAAATTAAAAAATACAGACGTACAGAATTCTTATGAAAATTGTTTGTCAAGTTTTTTCAATGTGTTTTTTTACTTGACGTCTTTTTAAGTATAAATCAGGTACAACACCTTAAACGTAAAGTAGAGCTGTTTAAAGTCACACTGTGGAACATTCCAACATCTCCATAGAAACAAGCAGGTGACAGTCCCCCAAATGAAAAGTTACGCAGTGCAGCTTTAAGCACTATTTTTCCTGCCATATTGTAAAGTGTTTTGTGTAACTTGTCCCATATGTCCGGGATTGTGTCCTCACGTTAAACGTTGGTCTGTGCAGAAGAGCTCCGGAGAGGTGACGCTCAGAGACTGTCTCAAACTCTTCACCAAAGAAGACGTGCTGGACGGGGACGAGAGCCCGGTATGTCCACGTCCACGCCGTCCAAAATACTGTCCTACTGTCCTACCCGGCCCTACGTCCTGACCATGTCCTCTTATGTTCTTCCACCCTCGCTTCCTCCCTCTGTCCTTCCCTCTGTCCTTCCTTCTGTCCTTCCCTCTGTCCTTCCTTCTGTCCTTCCCTCTGTCCTTACTCCATCTGTCCTTACTCCATCTGTCCTTCCTTCTGTCCCCAGACGTGTGATCGGTGTAAAACCAGGCGGAAGTGTACCAAACGCCTCAGTATCCAGAGATTCCCTCACATCCTGGTGCTCCGTATCCTTTACACACCTGTACACACACACACACACACACCTGTACACACACACCTGTACACACACCTGTACACACACACCTGTACACACACCTGTACACACACACCTGTACACACACCTGTACACACACACCTGCACACACACCTGTACACACACACACACCTGTACACACACCTGTACACACACACCTGTACACACACACACCTGTACACACACCTGTACACACACACCTGTACACACACACCTGTACACACACCTGTACACACACACCTGTACACACACACCTGTACACACACACCTGTACACACACCTGTACACACACACCTGTACACACACCTGTACACACACACACCTGTACGCACACCTGTACACACACACCTGTACACACACCTGTACACACACACACACCGGTACACACACACACACCTGTACACACACCTGTACACACACACACTTGTACACACACACACACCTGTACACACACACATGTACACACACACACACCTGTACACACACACACCTGTACACACACACCTGTACACACACACACACCTGTACACACCACACACACCTGTACACACACACACCTGTACACACACACCTGTACACACACACACACCTGTACACACACACACCTGTACACACACACACACCTGTACACACACACACACACACCTGTACACACACACACCTGTACACACACACACCCCTGTACACACACACACACACACACACCTGTACACACACACACACACACCTGTACACACACACACCTGTACACACACACACACACACACACCTGTACACACACACCTGTACACAAACACACACCTGTACACACACCTGTACACACACACACACACACACCTGTACACACACCTGTACACACACACACACACACACACACACACACACACACCTGTACACACACACACCTGTACACACACACCTGTACACACACACACACACCTGTACACACACACACACACACCTGTACACACACACCTGTACACACACCTGTACACACACCTGTACACACACACACACACACCTGTACACACACACCTGTACACACACCTGTACACACACACACACCTGTACACACACACACACCTGTACACACACACACCTGTACACACACACACACCTGTACACACACACCTGTACACACACACACACCTGTACACACACCTGTACACACACACACCTGTACACACACACACCTGTACACACACACCTGTACACACACACACACCTGTACACACACCTGTACACACACCTGTACACACACACACACACACCTGTACACACACCTGTACACACACACCTGTACACACACACACACCTGTACACACACACCTGTACACACACCTGTACACACACACCTGTACACACACACACACCTGTACACACACACCTGTACACACACACACACCTGTACACACACACCTGTACACACACACCTGTACACCACACACACCACACACACCTGTACACACACCTGTACACACACACCTGTACACACACACACCTGTACACACACACCTGTACACACACACCTGTACACACACCTGTACACACACACACACCTGTACACACACACCTGTACACACACACACACCTGTACACACACCTGTACACACACACACACACCTGTACACACACACCTGTACACACACACACACACACCTGTACACACACACACCTGTACACACACACACCTGTACACACACACCTGTACACACACACACCTGTACACACACACCTGTACACACACACCTGTACACACACACACACCTGTACACACACCTGTACACACACACACACACACACACACACCTGTACACACACACACCTGTACACACACACACACACCTGTACACACACACCTGTACACACACACACCTGTACACACACACCTGTACACACACACCTGTACACACACACACACCTGTACACACACCTGTACACACACACACACACACCTGTACACACACCTGTACACACACACCTGTACACACACACACACACACACCTGTACACACACACACACACACACACACACACACACACACACACACCTGTACACCTGTACACACACACCTGTACACACACACACCTGTACACACACACCTGTACACACACACACCTGTACACACACCTGTACACACACACACCTGTACACACACACCTGTACACACACACACCTGTACACACACACCTGTACACACACACCTGTACACACACACACCTGTACACACACACCTGTACACACACACACCTGTATGGACCTTTGATGGGGTCTCTCCTTCAATTACCTCCACCAGTGGGTGACCCCGGTTTAGGGCCAGTGCCAGCTCCTCTGCAGGTGAAAGGTTTTGAGGGGGGCTCCCACCTCCTGTGGCTTGGTAGCTTCTGTTCATTTTAAATTAAATTAAGGAACCATTACAACAGTATTACTAATTTCATTGGATAATATTAAGATTAGCCTACTAGAGTTGTGTTTTTTCCTTGACTCTTTTGTCTCAGACCTGAAGCGCTTTTCCGACTCAAACGTGCGAAGCTCCAAACTCTCCACGTATGTGAACTTCCCCCTGAAAGACCTGGATCTGAGGGACTTCTCCGACACCAACGGTCAGTTGCCAAAAAGAAATCTTCACAAAACCAACACTGAACCGACCCCTGTGAGCTTCAAGTCGTGTTCTGATGTTGTTCCTCCTCAGAAACACACCTGGAGTTTTGTTTGTCTCATTCACATGTTTGAATGCTCCGTTCCACCTTGTGATGTCATGAAGTGGTAGTTTCCAAGTGAACAGCTCCTTTTACCTTAAGTTCAGTCCAGATCGGTGACTCCAGGACTGAAATGATCCAAATAATTCTAGTGAAGGTGTGTGGAGTTTAACAAGGTCTAAACCAGGACTAAACCGGGACTAAAATAGGACTAAACCAGGACTAAACCGGAACTAAACCAGGACTAAAATAGGTCTAAACCAGGTCTAAACCAGGACTAAACCGGAACTAAATCAGGACTAAAAGAGGACTAAACCAGGTCTAAACTGGGACTAAACCAGATCTAAACCAGGACTAAACCAGGTCTAAACTGGGACTAAAATAGGCCTAAACCAGGTCTAAATCAGGACTAAAACATGTCTAAACCCGGTCTAAACCGGGACTAAACCAGGTCTAAATCAAGACTAAACCAGGTCTAAATCAGGTCTAAATCAGGTCTAAACCAGGTCTAAAGCAGGTCTAAACCAGGACTAAACCGGGTCTAAACCAGGTCTAAACCAGGTCTAAACCAGGACTAAAATAGGCCTAAATCAGGACTAAAACATGTCTAAACCGGGATTAAACTGGGACTAAACCAGGTCTAAATCAGGTCTAAACCAGGACTAAACCAGGTCTAAAGCAGGTCTAAACCAGGACTAAACCGGGTCTAAACCAGGTCTAAACCAGGATTAAACCGGGTCTAAACCAAGTCTAAATCAGGACTAAAACAGGTGTAAACCAGGTCTAAATCAGGACTAAATCAGGTCTAAACCGGGACTAAAGCAGGTCTAAGCCAGGTCTATAACAGGACTATAACAGGTCTAAGAGTTTTTATTTTTTGCTTGTTTTATGACATTAAAATAAAAACGGATCCATAAAGAAGGGAGTTCGTGCAGGAGACGTGAGCACAGACGATAAAACACAAGAATCACAAATATTAAACAAAAAAAGAAATAAAAACGTGATTGAGGCTCGAAAATAAAATGAAGTGACTCAAAGTTAGTGACGTAATGTTGTTCTGCATTTCATTTTAACAACGTAACCTGTATCACCGCATGACATCACAAGGTGGAACAGAGTGTTTTCAGTTCAGTTCTGCAGGTGTGAATGAAACAAAACAGCTCCAGGTGTTTGTGATGAGGAAACTGCATTAGAACAGAGAAAACGGTGTATTATGGGGACCGTTAACACGTTGTGACGCTCTCGTTTGTTGACATGTTCCATTTCCTGTTCCTCACGGTGATTTTCCGTTCCAGAGCGGGCGGTGTACAGCCTGTTCGCCGTGTCCAATCACACCGGCAGCGCTCTCGGGGGGCACTACACGGCCTACTGTAAACACTCGGGCCTGGGGGAGTGGTACAGCTACAACGACACCAGGTACCCACAACGCACCTCACCTGTCACCACGACTCCAGCCACGCCCGTCACCATGCCACGATAACTGTGTTGCAATTCTCAGAGTGCACAGTTCGGAGTGTGCTTTTAAGGGCATGTACGTCACTTCCGGCGCGGCGACTGCTGTCCCATTTTGTTTTTGTCCCATGCACACTTAAAATGTGGTCTGAAAACCGCAGTCGTTTCCATGGAAATTGGGGCGTGGACCAAAATAGGTCTAAACCAGGTCAAAACCGGGACTAAACCGGGTCTAAACCGGGACTAAACCAGGTCTAAACCGGGAATAAAACAGGTTTAAACCAGGACTAAAACGGGTCTAAACCGGGACTAAACCAGGTTTAAACCGGGACTAAACCAGGACTAAACCGGGTCTAAATCGGGACTAAACCGGGTCTAAACCGGGACTAAAACAGGTCTAAACCGGGACTAAAACAGGTCTAAACCGGGACTAAAACAGGTTTAAACCAGGACTAAACCAGGTCTAAACCGGGACTAAAACAGGTTTAAACCAGGACTAAACCAGGACTAAACCGGGTCTAAACCGGGACTAAACCAGGTTTAAACCAGGTTTAAACCGGGTCTAAACCGGGACTAAACCGGGTCTAAACCAGGACTAAACCAGGTCTAAACCAGGACTAAAACAGGTTTAAACCAGGACTAAACCGGGACTAAACCAGGTCTAAACTGGGTCTAAAACAGGTTTAAACCAGGACTAACCCAGGACTAAACCGTGACTAAACCAGGTCTAAACCAGGACTAAACCAGGTCTAAACCGGGACTAAAACAGGTTTAAACCAGGACTAACCCAGGACTAAACCGGGTCTAAACCGGGACTAAACCAGGTTTAAACCAGGACTAAACCGGGTCTAAACCGGGACTAAACCAGGTCTAAACCGGGACTAAACCGGGTTTAAACCAGGACTAAACCAGGACTAAACCAGGTCTAAACCGGGACTAAACCAGGTTTAAACCAGGACTAAACCGGGTCTGAACCGGGACTAAACCAGGTCTAAACCGGGACTAAACCGGGTTTAAACCAGGACTAAACCAGGACTAAACCAGGTCTAAACCGGGACTAAAACAGGTTTAAACCAGGACTAAACCGGGACTAAACCAGGTCTAAACCAGGACTAAACCGGGTCTAAACCGGGACTAAACCAGGTCTAAACCGGGACTAAACCGGGTTTAAACCAGGACTAAACCGGGTCTGAACCGGGACTAAACCAGGTCTAAACCGGGACTAAACCGGGTTTAAACCAGGACTAAACCGGGTCTGAACCGGGACTAAACCAGGTCTAAACCGGGACTAAACCGGGTTTAAACCAGGACTAAACCAGGACTAAACCAGGTCTAAACCGGGACTAAAACAGGTTTAAACCAGGACTAAACCGGGACTAAACCAGGTCTAAACCAGGACTAAACCAGGTTTAAACCAGGACTAAATCTCACACTCTTAAAATGTGATTAATTAGATTAAGTAATTACAAATCCTGTAATTAATTAGATTAATTTTTTTAATCGCCTGACGGCACGAGTACTATCTGCACTACAATATTCAGCTATACTCGAGAGTCGATTTTTAGGTCTATTTTTACATTATTTTAAGCCATTATTTATTATCTTGTTTTATCGCATGCTACATTTTCCTGCTGTTCTTGATCTGTGCGTTGCAACACTGGAATTTCCCCACTGTGGGACTAATAAAGGCACATCTTATCTTATCTGTTCCATGAGGGTTGTGCTGTGATAAATGGGATTTGTCGTGTTCTCATAACGAGCTGTGATCTTTGTTCTTCAGGGTGAACCCCATCTCCTCCAGTCAGGTCCGCAGCAGTAACGCCTACGTGCTGTTCTACGAGCTCAACGCCGCCCTGCACACCAAGTACCAGACCTGCCGACTGTAGACCCAGACCGGGACCCCACCAGACCCCACCGGGACCCCACCGGGACCCACCCGGACCCCACCGGACCCCACCGGGACCCAGTAACGCCTACGTGCTGTTCTACGAGCTCAACGCCGCCCTGCACACCAAGTACCAGACCTGCCGACTGTAGACCGGGACCGGACCGGGACCCCACCGGCACCCCACCGGCACCCCACCGGGACCCCACCAGACCCCACCGGGACCCCACCAGACCCCACCGGGACCCAGTAACGCCTACGTGCTGTTCTACGAGCTCAACGCCGCCCTGCACACCAAGTACCAGACCTGCCGACTGTAGACCGGAACCGGGACCAGACCGGGACCCCACCGGGACCCCACCGGGACCTCACCGGACCCCACCGGGACCCCACCGGGACCCCACCGGACCCCACTGGGACCCAGTAACGCCTACGTGCTGTTCTACGAGCTCAACGCCGCCCTGCACACCAAGTACCAGACCTGCCGACTGTAGACCGGGACCCGACCGGGACTCCACCGGGACCCCACCGGACCCCACCGGACCCCACCAGACCCCACCGGGACCCAGTAACGCCTACGTGCTGTTCTACGAGCTCAACGCCGCCCTGCACACCAAGTACCAGACCTGCCGACTGTAGACCCAGACCGGGACCCCACCGGGACCCACCAGACCCCACCGGGACCCAGTAACGCCTACGTGCTGTTCTACGAGCTCAACGCCGCCCTGCACACCAAGTACCAGACCTGCCGACTGTAGACCCAGACCGGGACCCCACCGGACCCCACCGGGACCCCACCGGGACCCCACCGGGACCCACCGGGACCCACCGGGACCCACCGGGACCCCACCGGGACCCCACCGGGACCCAGTAACACCTACGTGCTGTTCTACGAGCTCAACGCCGCCCTGCACACCAAGTACCAGACCTGCTGACTGTAGACCGGGACCCGACCGGGACTCCACCGGGACCCCACCGGACCCCACTGGACCCCACCGGACCCCACCAGACCCCACCGGGACCCAGTAACGCCTACGTGCTGTTCTACGAGCTCAACGCCGCCCTGCACAACAAGTACCAGACCTGCCGACTGTAGACCGGGACCAGACTGGGACCCCACCGGGACCCCACCAGACCCCACCGGGACCCACCGGGACCCTTTCTAACGCCCAAAGAGGATGTTTCTAAATGGACATGGCTGGTCTTCACTTGTTGGTCTGGAGCTCTTCATGATCCTGGGTTTTTTATTTCAACATTTTGTCCCTGAATCCAGATCTGAACATTAATAACAGACCAATCAGACGCCTTCTTTCCCCGAGGTCCCTCCCTCTAGCGTTAGCAACAGGTTTGATTGACAGCGTTGCTAAGGCTCTTCCTGCCCGCTCCCTGCTAAACAACAGCTTCAACAACCTCGCTCCTGATTGGCTCTTTGGTTGCTGTGATACTCATCATCAGAATCCTAAATATGGAACTGGGCTCTAGATTAAACCAGGACTAAACCAGGACTAAACCAGGACTAAACCAGGTCTAAACCAGGACTGAACCAGGACTAAACCAGGACTAAACCAGGTCTAAACCAGGACTAAACCAGGTCCAAACCAGGACTAAACCAGGACTAAACCAGGACTAAACCAGGTCTGAACCAGGTCTGAACCAGGACTAAACCAGGACTAAACCAGGTCTAAACCAGGACTAAACCAGGTCTGAACCAGGTCTAAACCAGGACTGAACCAGGACTAAACCAGGTCTAAACCAGCACTAAACCAGGACTAAACCAGGTCTAAACCAGGACTAAAATGGGTCTAAACCAGGTCTAAACCGGGACTAAACCAGGACTAAACCAGGTCTAAACCAGGACTAAACCAGGTCTAAACCAGGTCTAAACCAGGACTAAACCAGGTCTAAACCAGGACTAAACCAGGTCTAAACCAGGACTGAACCAGGACTAAACCAGGTCCAAACCAGGACTAAACCAGGTCTAAACCAGGACTAAAATAGGTCTAAACCAGGTCTAAACCAGGACTAAAATAGGTCTAAACCAGGTCTAAACCAGGACTAAACCAGGTCTAAACCAGGTCTAAACCAGGACTGAACCAGGACTAAACCAGGACTAAACCAGGTCTAAACCAGGACTAAACCAGGTCCAAACCAGGACTAAACCAGGACTAAACCAGGACTAAACCAGGTCTGAACCAGGACTAAACCAGGACTAAACCAGGACTAAACCAGGTCTAAACCAGGACTAAACCAGGTCTGAACCAGGTCTAAACCAGGACTGAACCAGGACTAAACCAGGTCTAAACCAGCACTAAACCAGGACTAAACCAGGTCTAAACCAGGACTAAAATGGGTCTAAACCAGGTCTAAACCGGGACTAAACCAGGACTAAACCAGGTCTAAACCAGGACTAAACCAGGTCTAAACCAGGTCTAAACCAGGACTAAACCAGGTCTAAACCAGGACTAAACCAGGTCTAAACCAGGACTGAACCAGGACTAAACCAGGTCCAAACCAGGACTAAACCAGGTCTAAACCAGGACTAAAATAGGTCTAAACCAGGTCTAAACCGGGACTAAACCAGGACTAAACCAGGTCTAAACCAGGACTAAAATAGGTCTAAACCAGGTCTAAACCAGGACTAAACCAGGTCTAAACCAGGTCTAAACCAGGTCTAAACCAGGACTAAACCAGGTCTAAACCAGGACTAAAATTGGTCTAAACCAGGTCTAAACCAGGTCTAAACCAGGACTAAACCAGGTCTAAACCAGGTCTAAACCAGGACTAAACCAGGTCTAAACCAGGTCTAAACCAGGACTAAACCAGGACTAAACCAGGTCTAAACCAGGACTAAAATAGGTCTAAACCGGGTCTAAACCGGGACTAAACCAGGACTAAACCAGGTCTAAACCAGGACTAAACCAGGTCTAAACCAGGACTAAAATAGGTCTAAACCAGGTCTAAACCAGGACTAAACCAGGTCTAAACCAGGTCTAAACCTGAACTAAACCAGGACTAAACCAGGTCTAAACCAGGACTAAACCAGGACTAAAATAGGTCTAAACCAGGTCTAAACCAGGACTAAACCAGGTCTAAACCAGGACTAAAATAGGTCTAAACCAGGTCTAAACCGGGACTAAACCAGGTCTAAACCAGGACTAAACCAGGACTAAACCAGGACTGAACCAGGACTAAACCATTAGATTTTAACGTTTTTACTTCAAGTTTTAGATGTTTTAAATGTTTTTGTTTTTGGACCCCGGACCCTTTCCTGTAAGTCTCGGATCAAAATGCCGCCATCTCCTGGACAATCGCTGCCATTACACACAAGACTCAAGGATAAAAAAAAAATGCAACACTTTATTTATATCAGAACTTTTGTATCGTGTGAAATGAAGAAGAATGAAGACTCTGACTGCAATGTTTAATTTATAGTTTATTTAATTAGAATGTGGAAAAGTATTGGAGAGAGTTTGGACAGTATTTATGAGCTGTGCCGGGAAAAGACGCCGCCGCAGAGGAAGTTCACGTGTACGACTTGAGATATTCACTAAATTATTGAGTAAATATTTTTATCAAACTGTGTGTTTTTATTCAAGAAAAATTCAAATGTGAAAGTGACAGAAGCATAAAACCAGGTCTAAACCGGGACTAAAACAGGTCTAAACTGGGACCAAACCAGGACTAAACCAGGTTTAAACCAGGTCTAAACCGGGTCTAGACCGGGACTAAAACAGGTCTAAACTGGGACCAAACCAGGACTAAACCAGGTCTAAACCAGGATTAAACCAGGTCTAAACCAGGTCTAGACCGGGACTAAAACAGGTCTAAACCAGGACTAAACTAGGTCTAAACCAGGACTAAACCAGGTCTAAACCAGGTTTAAACCAGGTCTAAACCAGGTCTAGACCGGGACTAAAACAGGTCTAAACCAGGACTAAACTAGGTCTAAACCAGGACTAAACCAGGACTAAACCAGGTCTAAACCAGGTCTAAACCGGGACTAAACCAGGACTAAACTAGGACTAAACCAGGTCTAAACCAGGACTGAACCAGGACTAAACCGGGACTAAACCAGGACTAAACCAGGACTAAACCAGGTCTAAACTGGGACCAAACCAGGACTAAACCAGGTTTAAACCAGGTCTAAACCGGGTCTAGACCGGGAGTAAAACAGGTCTAAACCAGGTCTAAACCAGGACTAAACTAGGTCTAAACCAGGACTAAACCAGGTCTAAACCAGGACTAAACTAGGTCTAAACCAGGACTAAACCAGGTCTAAACCAGGACTAAACCAGGTCTAAACTAGGACTGAAACAGGTCTGAACCAGGACTAAACCAGGACTAAACTAGGTCTAAACCAGGACTAAACCAGGTCTAAACCAGGACTAAACCAGGACTAAACCGGGACTAAAACAGGTCTAAACTGGGACCAAACCAGGACTAAACCAGGTCTAAACCAGGATTAAACCAGGTCCAAACCAGGTCTAGACCGGGACTAAAACAGGTCTAAACTGGGACCAAACCAGGACTAAACCAGGTCTAAACCAGGATTAAACCAGGTCCAAACCAGGTCTAGACCGGGACTAAAACAGGTCTAAACTGGGACCAAACCAGGACTAAACCAGGTTTAAACCAGCTCTAAATCAGGTCTAAACCGGGACTAAACCAGGTCTACACCGGGACTAAACCAGGACTAAACCGGGACTAAACCAGGACTAAACCAGGTCTAAATCAGGTCTGAACTAGGTCTAAACCAGGTCTAAATCAGGACTAAACCAGGTCTAAACCGGGACTAAACCAGGACTAAACCAGGTCTAGACCGGGACTAAAACAGGTATAAACTGGGACCAAACCAGGACTAAACCAGGTTTAAACCAGGATTAAACCAGGACTAAACCAGGTCTAAACCAGGTCTAAACCAGGTCTAAACCAGGTCTAAATCAGGTCTAAACCAGGTCTAAACCAGGACTAAACCAGGTCTAAACCAGGACTAAACCAGGTCTAAATCAGGTCTAAACCAGGTCTAAACCAGGTCTGTAACAGGTCTAAACCAGGACTAAACCAGGTCTGAACCAGGTCTAAACCAGGACTAAACCAGGTCTGAACCAGGTCTAAACCAGGACTAAACCAGGTCTAAACCAGGTGTGAGCCAGGTCTGAGCCAGGTCTAAACCAGGACTAAACCAGGTCTAAACTAGGACTAAAACAGGTCTAAACCGGGACTAAAACAGGTCTAAACTGTGACTAATCTGGGTCTAAACCAGGACTAAAGCGGGTCTAAACTAGGACTAAACCAGGTCTGTAACAGGTCTAAACCAGGACTAAACCAAGTCTAAACCAGGTCTATAACAGGTCTGCTTTTAATCATGATCATCTTGGTTATAATCGTACTTTCATCCCCAGCCCTAAATCGTACAAACTCTACCAAAAAGAAAAACTAAAAACTAAAAAAAACAAACCACAGTCTATGGTCACGACATGAACCCAGCGACACCTGGAGGCTGGAGGCTGGAGGTGCAGTTTGTCCACTTCAGCAAAGCAAAGGGTCGATACTCAAAAATAATACAAATATTTAGTTATTTCACTTTCTTCTTTTCTTTCTTCTGTGTTTCTTCACATATTCTGACGTCTTCTGTGTGTATGAATGTAGAAAGTGTTCAAATACACTGAAAAGCAGGTGAGTCCAAACTTTGGACGATGGTGTTCGTATAAAATGTGGAGGCCGGACTGTCATACTGTACGTGCCAAACTCTTATCCAACTTTTCTTGTCATAAATAAAACTCATTTGCATTTTATTGTCCGTTACACACAGACAGCAGACATGACGCACAGCAGCTCCATGATTATTTCTCACATAGATTATTGATTAACAGTGTTGGGTAAGTTACTTTATAAATGTAATCCGTTACAGTTACAAGTTACCTTGATTAAAATGTAATTGTACTGTAACTTTTTGGATTACTTTTACAAAGTAATGTAACTGATTACTTTTGGATTACTTTTGGATTACTTAAGTTTAAATGAGCATTAAACCCATGTTCAACATTTTATTTGTGAGAACTGACAGTGTGAACCTTAAAAGAGTACTAAACTGGGAGGGAATTGCTGACAGGCAATCACAGGAGGTCCACAAGAAGAGATGCCTGCACCAGACTTGTAAGATTTTCACACAGATTCCCAATGTCAAGTGTTCTAGCCACTGACTGCCAGCTAACTGCATTACGGTACTTCATACATTTACAATGACACCCTTGCTTGTAAAATTACACAATCACTGTTTTAGACCAGCAATGCTGTCAGGTTTCACACATTGGATTGGACACGGGTCTCTTGATATCAGGCAAAGACTTTACCACTAGATCACATTTTAGACTCAGATGCAGAGAGAGGCAGAGGCAAAGCAGGTTCGGTCTTTTTGTCTTTACTTTGTCAAAAGGGTGTTTTTTACAAGACCTGGTAGTTCAAAAAAGTTCAAAATTAGAATGACTTAGAATTAGAATGCAAATCAAAACTGAAAAGTCCCATTAAATCCAGGCAAATGAAAAGATCCAGGTAATTATCAAAAGTCCAAACACAAAAGTCCAAAAATAAGAGTTCCATAGTCACAAGCAAATTAAAAGAATAAAAAACAAGCACTCAATACAACTGTGGACACTACAACTTGTGTCAAGATTAAAGTCACTTCAACATTTGAATTTAAAATGCACATGTGATACATCAAAGGGGCATTTTTTTCTTTGTACACTTTATAATTGTGTGTGTGTAATGTGAGTGAGTGTGAGAGAGAGAGAGAGAGAGAGAGAGAGAGAGAGAGAGTGCAGTCCGCGGTGCGCATGCACCAGCGCGGTGCATGCTGGGATCGAAGAAATAGCGCGCGGTGCTGGGACCACGCTCCAAACTACACTCGCTGAATTGGAACACGGCTAATAACAGACGAGAACAATGGAGAGATTTTTTCGCCCGCCTGGCACCGTAAATAAGACGGCATCTTCACCATCCGATGGTGCCTGTTCTTACATTCACGCGTGCCTGTGGAGGAATTCTGGTTTGGACTCAGAGAGGAGTACCCCAAAATCTCACTGTGTGCTTTAAAACTGTTGGTTCCTTTTGGAAGTACTTACCTTTGCGAAGCTGGATTTAGTGCTCTTGTCTGTATTAAATCAAAGTACCGTTCCCGATTGGATGTTACGTCAGAGATGAGATGCGCACTGTCTACCACAGCACCTGACTTTGAAAGGCTGCAGCGACGTGTGCAGGCTCAGCGATCTCATTAAATGTGAGTAAAGACTTTTTTCATAGTTCTGTTTTTCTTGTGAAATCGTTAAGTATTCATTGTTAGCCCTGTAAAGACATAACTAAAGGCTACAAACACGGTACAAACATGAAAAAAAAAAAAAAATTCCCCCCGCTCTGGGGTCGCCAGAAATGTGGGATGTCAAAATGGGGTCGCAGGCCAAAAAAGGTTGGGAACCACTGAATTAGCCTAATAATAAATTAATAAATCAATTAATAATTAATGAAATAAAAAGACTCAACCTCGCACAAATTGTAATCCTGTTAAGTAATCCCCATTCTCAATGAATGTACCTGTAATCTGATTACATCGTTTTTTTCTTGTACTGTAACGGATTACAGTTACTTTTATTTTGTATCCTTTTACCGTAACGCCGTTACATGTAATCCGTTACTCCCCAACACTGTTGATTAACAACCTGAGCCTTATTTCGGTAATGAAACAAGTTGTTTTACTCACCCATAGCACTTTGGTGTCATTTGGAGCATTTCCGGAGATGTTTTAGTTTAGCGATATCCGTTAACGTGAGTGCTGCAGTCACCAAAATAACACAAACTTTGCACTTTTCAAATCATAGAAGCTCAATGTCTTAGTCTACACTTTAGTTTGAGTCAAAAGTGCCTCTAATCCGAGATTTATCCATAGTTTCGAGTAGACGAGGAGGACAGTTTGCAGATAAGAAGACGCTCAGAACTTTTCTGTTGCGAGCGACACATGGCAGAAGATTGTGACTTTGAGGCTGAAGAGGACTTATGGAGGACTGAGGACTGAAGAGGAGTATACGGATGAGGAGACAGAATGGATACGGAAAGAATGAAGCGGAGACAGTTTTAGGAGCAGCAGAGAACAGCCATCGGTTTCACATTACACTAATCCCTCGTTTATCGCGTTGGTTCGGTTCCAGAAATAACCCGCAATAAGAGAAATCCGCGAAGTAGGACAACTTTATATTTTACAATTATTACACGTGTTTTAAGGCTGTAAATGCCTCACCACACACATTATACGCTTTTCTCAGACTGGAATTAAAATTTTCTCACATTAAACACTCTTAAAGAAACTTTAATAAACTTTCATAGATTTTCAACAAAATGTATTAATAGTGAAGCGTGGGGGGAGACACGGCTCCGGGAGCCCCGCCGGACGCTCGAGGGGAGCGGAGACATGAGTCACTGGATCCGCAGGAAGCACCGCGCTCATCCAACGGCACTGCCACGTCCCGGGACGCGACACACACCAACCCCTTGGAGAAGTGCGCGACACGTGCACCCCTCAGCGTGGTCAAATCCGTGACAGAGCAGCATGACCAACCGGCGCGAGACCGTGCGTACACCAGGGCTGCGAGCACGAGATCGAACCGCGGCGCCCAGACCGCGTCCTCTCAGCCCGAACCACAAACCAGCCGCACGAAACCAACAAAGAGCGGCACGGGGTGGTTTAATCCTGATTTAGACCTGGTCTAGTCCCGGTTTAGTCCAGGTCTAGACCTGGTCTAGTCCCGGTTTAGTCCAGGTCTAGACCTGGTCCAGTCCTGGTTTAGTCCAGGTCCAGTCCAGGTTTAGACCTGGTTTAGACCTGGTTTAGTTCTGGTCTAGACCTGGTTTAGTCCATGTTTAGTCCTGGTCCAGTCCCAGTCTGGTCCTGGTCTTGTCCCGGTTTAATCCCGGTCTGGTCCTGGTCTAGTCCCGGTCTAGTTCCAGTCCCCCCGCGTCCCCCATATATCAATCGGCAAAGATCTACAGTCTCTTAGCCAATCAGGACACAATGTTACACTATTTAAAAAATTGGGGAAAAAAATCAGTGAACCGCGATAGCGCGAGGGACCACTGTGCTTCTCAGAATCGTGCGCTGAATCCGCTGGCCTTCTTTCTTTTCCTTTGCTGGTAAAAAATGGTCCTGACTGAAGTGGGTACTGCAAACACGATGGTCCAAACGTCTTACAGCTTTGCCTTTCATGTTTGGGTCCTGAGAGCTGAGAGCGAAATCAGCTGTGACTGAGCACATGCGACTGTCCTCCTCATCTACTCCAAACTATGGATAAATCTCGGATTAGAGGCACTTTTGACTCAAACTAAAGTGTAGACTAAGACATTGAGCTTCTGTAATTTGAAAAGTGCTAAAGTTTGTGTTATTTTGGTGACTGCAACGTCGTGCCCCGAGAACTCACGTTACGGATGTCGCTAAACTAAAACATCTACGAAACTGCTCCAAATGACACCAAAGTGCTATGGGTGAGTAAAACAACTTGTTTTATTATAGAAATAAGGCTCAGATTGTAAAAAAAAAGTTAATTCTCCTTTAAATACTGAAAATATAAAGTGGTCCTGAGCCGTGTGCAGAGGCGCCACAGAGGCTCGGGTTATGCAGCTCCTCTGTTGACTTTAGCAGGTTATTGCAGATCGTAAAACACCCGGAGCTCCGGCTGAAGTGACGTGACGTGGAAGTCTGATCAGATCTGAGGATGAAGCAAACATGGCGTTGTGTTGTTTTCAGTGGCCTGTGCTCACTCATGTGAAAACGCCAAAAAAAGGGTTTTCCTTCCACATTCCTGACCAATCGGTACGGCAGGGCGGAGCTAGCTGCAGCGTTCCCAACAGGAAGGGCACGCTTTGGCTCCACCGACTCTGGCTCCAGTTCACATGTTTGTATGAACCCGCTGTACATGATCCTCGGGTTTCTATTTTGTAATTTTTTTGTAAATAAACTCCATTCCTGATATGAAACTCGCTTCAAATTCACTCCTATAACTGCCGCCTCAATGAGCTTCATTTGACTGTGTCTGGGCGCTGTGGGACGCCACGCTCCCTCAGTCCACTTCTGCGTACAGTCCATATCCTCTGCCTAAAGGGGGCAGTAGTCAGAATTAAACGCATCTTTCCACCAGCTCAGGGCCCGTTTACACGAGAACGCTTACGGGTAAAAACGACAAAATATTTGATCGGAAGTGCCTTTCGTTTACACGGTGACGGTGTTTTTGGGGCCTAAAAACGCAAAAATCTGAAACCGCCCTCCAGAGTGGAAAAGTTAAATACGCTCCGCTGTAGCGTCTCCGTGTAAACTGCCCAAGACGCAAAACTGGTCAGATCTGCTCACGTCGCGTACGTGTTTACGTCACATAGATGCGGCATACCTTGATACCACGGATGTTCTAGTCAACATACAAGAGTCATTTCAACAATTGTATAAATGGCACCCACACACGTCTACGGTCTTTTCTCTTCTTCCCGTACAAGTCTTTCTCACACTCTCACAGCCACAGACGCCAAGACAAGCGACTTCCACATGAGGCACTTCAAATGTAAAACCCCATGTGATTTTATATTTTCTAATTCACTGTAATCCTCCTGTAATGTCACTATTTTCAGTACAATATTCAAAAACATGTCAACAAAAGTACAAGTCACTGAAATGTTTGGAGCGGAACTTAACAACTCATTTAATCAGACCCCCCAGGATTTCGCGGGCATTTTTTGTGATTGTTTCGGGCTAAAATGCCTGAATTTGCAGGAGCTTTTCCAAAAAGTTGCGATGAAAGTTGCGGTGCTTTTAAGGTTTTTGTTGCGATTTTGTTGCGGGAGGAAGTGAAAGTTGCGATAAATAGTTGCGATTTTCCCTTTTTGTAATTAAAATTGAGTAATATTTTGAATACTGAGTTATTACTGACAAAGAATAACAGGGCTCTCAAGTTTTGAGCGGGGTCGTGCGTGAGACTGCGTAATTTCCAAGGAGGGGGGCGAGTGAACAATTTTTCCTGAGGAGCGGCTGAAAACGCGCGGTGCCTGCATTATCTAACCGATTTTCTGGGCACAGAAGCGCTGCGCTTGAATTGCGTAACTAAATTTCAGCGTGAGAAATACCATGTGTGAGCGTGTGAAGACGTCGAATGCGTGTGTCACACTCTCAATGCGTGAGACTTGAGAGCCCTGTACAAAGACACAGAGATCACAGATAGGCTATGGTTCTAAAACAACCTTACCAACATTGAAAATAAATTACTAGTAGGAGGGGAACTGTTTCGGTCTTTTGCTGTTATTTTTGTGGGCAAATGGCGCCGCAGACATGTTTCTTTGCCATTAGAAGCCGTGTCCCAATTCCCAGAGCGCGCGGCTCGGAGCGTGGCCCGAAGGGCATGTGCGTCACACATTTCGACAGAACACCGGCGCGACGACTGCTGTCCCACTTCTTTTTTGTCCCATGCGCAGTTAACACGCGGTCTGAAGACCGCAGTGGTTAAGCGGTCCGCAGACTGCAGTCGGGGCTGAGCAAGTGTGCACCTCCTTGACTGCAGTCTGAGCCCCCTTCGGGCCGCGCTCCGAGCTGTGCGCTCTGGGAACTGGGACACGGCCGCAGTTTTGTTTTGTCACACGGAAGTAAGGCAGAAGGAAGTTGGTCGGCGTTCAATACGTCGCCGATGACTGGTCAAAATTAGTAAAAATTGTGGGAAAGTTGCAGTGATTGGTCAAAATTGCAACACCGCCCTGAATTCATGGGGATTGGCTGAAGTTGCGTTGAAGTTGCAAATCGGAACATCGCGAATTCCTGGAGGGTCTGTTTAAAACGCAACTAGAACATTTTATTTTGAAGTTTTACCTTTCTCTTTTCCGGTACAGTCGTGGTTAGAAATGTAACTTGACGCTGTTGTGATGTTTTTTTTTTCAGTCCAGCGCCTCCCTTCGCTGGCTTTTGCGTCCACTTTTGCGTCTTCGTATAAACGCGGATAAAAAAATTGAAGACGAGACGCCACTTTTGCGTCTTGTGTTTTGATCGTCGCCGTATAAACGTAGCCTCAGATCTGTGGAGAGGCAGTAAGAGGGCATGTTTAACAAGGTATCTTTTTGTTAATATTTTCTTTAGTTTGATTGGTAAAAACAAAATATAGAGTTATATTTTTAAAATACATCCAAAAGATACATCTGTCTAAAGCAGGCATGGGCAAACTATGGCCCGGGGGGCCATATGCGGCCCGTTAATGGAGAATTAACGTTTTTTACAATTTGAACCTTATTTCGGTAATAAAACAAGTTGTTTTACTCGCCCATAGCACTTTGGTGTCATTTGAAGCATTTCCGGAGATGTTTTAGATTTGCAATATCCGTAACGTGAGTTCTCGGGGCAAATGTTTGCGGTCTCCAAATAACACAAACTTTATCACTTTTCAAATTACAGAAGCTCAATGTCTTAGTCTACACTTTAGTTTGAGTCAAAAGTGGCCTGTAATCCTAGCCTGGGAATTCCCAGGCCGCTTCCGTTCGTTTCGAACTGGAAGGCGGCCTGGGAACTCGTCCAAGCGAGAGTCCCAGATTTAGGGCCCCAATCAGAGAGCGGGGGAGGGGTGGCAAGACGGTGACGCGTACCACATGACAAACGGAAGCTTGTAGTTTGAACTGACAACTGACATGATTGGCTATGGACTTACGTATACGCTCAATGATAGACATTCATAACGCCCAATAAACGGCCGTTGGCAATCGCTAACCACACCTCCGCTACGGGATTTTTCGAAGCGAGTTTCCAGACCCATATCTCACTTGTGATATGGTCAGGTGTTAACCAGACTACTGTAATCCGAGATTTATCCATAATTTACAGTTTTGCATTTCATGTTTTGGTCCCGAGAGCTGAGAGCGAAATAAGATGTGACTCCGCACATGCGACTGTCCTCCTCATCTACTCAAAACTATGGATAAATCTCAGATTAGAGGCACTTTTGACTCAAACTAAAGTGTAGCCTAAGACATTGAGCTTCTGTAATTTGAAAAGTGCTAAAGTTTGTGTTATTTGGAGACCGCAAACATGTGCCCCGAGAACTCACGATACGGATATCGCAAATCTAAAACATCTCTGGAAGTGCTCCATATGACACCAAAGTGCTATGGGTGAGTAAAACAACTTGTTTTATTACAGAAATAAGGTTGTAAAAAACGTTAATTCTCCTTTAAGCTTTTTAAACCGGCCCGCCGAACTTGAAGAAATCATATTAATAAACCTTGTTAATGATCAAAGGAGAAGTTCAATTTGTCAACTGGACAAAGTTTGTTTGGTTGAAAACATTTCGCCGCTCATCCGAGAGGCTTCGTCAGCTCTGGCCCTCATGCTGGTTCGACCCTGTTTATATCTAGCTGCAAGGGAGGAGCTAGCTTCCCTGAACAAAGCTCTGACCTGTCCCCGCTACTCTCTTTTGTTTTACGAATTTCTCTGGCGTCTTGTATTAGCATATCTATCAGCCCGCTCACTACACTGAAACAACTCTGAACCATCAGCTAATCTGTCTCTTTGTATTTCAAATTTCTCTCAGAGAGCGGCGAAACGTTTTCAACCAAACAAACTTTGTCCAGTTGACAAATTGAACTTCTCCTTTGATCATGGATTCTACCTGGACGACTGGACGATTTCCCTGCAATTCTGGCGTTTTCCAATAGCTGGCGCACTACATACATTGACCTTTGTTGAGGTGTAGCGTTTTGCTTCACGTTTGTGCTTTACTCTTTAACCCCTCAGCCTCCTGTAAAGATGAGCGGAGCTAACAAAAGAAAAGTGGACAGAGTGTTTAATAAGGAGTGGACAAGTAAATATTTTTTCACTGAATCAGCTGCTGTACGCCTGATATGCCACGAGACTGTAGCGGTTTTTAAAGAATATAATATCAGCCATCACTTTGCCACAAAACATGCTAACTATGCTAACAAGCAGTCAACGAAAGACCCTGAAGGAGAACAGAACTTTCAGTGCTTTAAAATAGTAACTGTAATAAAAAAGCTGTATTTTATTAAGATGCGTGAAGAGTCCCTCAGTCGTCCAGGTAGAATCCATGATAAAAGGAGAAATTCAATTTGTCAACTGGACAAAGTTTGTTTGGTTGAAAACGTTTCGCCGCTCATCCGAGAGGCTTCATCAGTTCTGGTTCTAGTGCTGGTTAGACCCTGTTTATATCTAGCTGCAGGGAGGAGCTCACTACACTGAAATAGCTCTGAAACTATCTCAACTAATCTGTCTCTTTTGTATTACGAATTCCTCTGGCGTCTAGTATTAGCATATCTATTCAGCCCTAGGAGGAGCTCACTACACTGAAATAGCTCTGAAACTATCTCCACTAATCTGTCTCTTTGTTTTTCAAATTTCTCTGGCGTCTAGTTTAGCCTCCCTATTCAAGCCTAACGACCCTCTCCACCCCTCTGTCCCTGACTTGTCTGCTCTAATGTTTCTTTGTCTGTTATGACTTGGTTTGAGAATCGAATTATAAATGGGAGGCAAGTTGTGTCTAACTCCCCCATTTCTGTTTAACGACGGATTCTCTTTTTTGACCAAAATAGCCTCTTTAACTCCCCTCTCAAACCAGTTCTTTTCCCTGGCTAAGATCTGAACCTCACTGTCCTCAAAAGAATGGCCCGTGGCTTCTAGGTGAAGATGTACGGCAGATGACGGTCAGACGGTGACGGTGACGGTGACAGAGTGGACCGTCATCTGCCGGGGCAGAGGGGTGGAGAGGGTCGTTAGGCTTGAATAGGCAGGCTAAACTAGACGCCAGAGAAATTTGAAAAACAAAGAGACAGATTAGTGGAGATAGTTTCAGAGCTATTTCAGGGTAGTGAGCTCCTCCCTTTGCAGCTAGACATAAACAGGGTCTAACCAGCACTAGAACCAGAACTGACGAAGCCTCTCGGATGAGCGGGGAAACCAAACAAACTTTGTCCAGTTGACAAATTGAATTTCTCCTTTTATCATGTATTTTATTAATTAAATTTTCTGTGTCATTTTAATAAGTCAAGTCCAAGTCATTTTAATAAACAGCTAAATACTGTGGAACTTGAAAGATGAACATTTTGTTGTAATGCTTTTGTTCATTTTTAATTGAAATAAAGCACATGTTTTCTACACATCCCATGTTATTTTTTGCTCTTATGAGGTGGATTACCAAAACACTAAATCCACCTGCTCCTGGTCCGGCCCTTCTGTCCAATTTTAGAACCCTTTGTGGCCCACGAGTCAAAGAAATAAGGTCTAAAGAAACATCCCTTCTATTTAAAGAGTGTTAGTGTGTTTGTTATATTTAAAGTGTTAGTACTGTATGTTTATTATATTTTAAGAGCGTTAGCATATCCGTGTCTATAAAATATTGTTATTCTTTGGCTAATATTGACTCAAACATAGACGGGGTCATAATTTTATTAATGATTAAACACTAGAGCAGCTTCCTCTGAACACTGCACATCATGAAGCTCTGACCACACTGCACGCCGGGCCCTGGCATTCACACGCCGGGCCCTGGCATTCACACGCCGGGCCCTCTCGTTCACACGCCAGGCCCTCTCCTTACCACGCCGGGCCCTCTCGTTCACACGCCGGGCCCTCTCCTTCCCACGCCGGGCCCTCTCGTTCACACGCCGGGCCCTCTCGTTCACACGCCGGGGCCTCTCGTTCACACGCCGGGCCCTGGCATTCACACGCCGGGCCCTCTTGTTCACACGCCGGGCCCTCTCGTTCACACGCCGGGCCCTCTCCTTCACACGCCGGGCCCTGACATTCACACGCCGGGCCCTCTCGTTCACACGCCGGGCCCTCTCGTTCACACGCCGGGCCCTGACATTCACACGCCGGGCCCTGACATTCACACGCCGGGCCCTCTCGTTCACACGCCGGGCCCTCTCGTTCACACGCCGGGCCCTCTCGTTCACACGCCGGGCCCTCTCGTTCACACGCCGGGCCCTGACATTCACACGCCGGGCCCTGACATTCACACGCCGGGCCCTCTTGTTCACACGCCGGGCCCTGACATTCACACGCCGGGCCCTCTCGTTCACACGCCGGGCCCTGACATTCACACGCCGGGCCCTCGTTCACACGCCGGGCCCTCTCGTTCACACGCCGGGCCCTGGCATTCACACGCCGGGCCCTGGCATTCACACGCCGGGCCCTGGCATTCACACGCCGGGCCCTGGCATTCACACGCCGGGCCCTCTCGTTCACACGCCGGGCCCTGACGTTCACACGCCGGGCCCTGACATTCACACGCCGGGCCCTCTCGTTCACACGCCGGGCCCTCTCGTTCACACGCCGGGCCCTCTCGTTCACACGCCGGGCCCTGACATTCACACGCCGAGCCCTCGTTCACACGCCGGGCCCTCGTTCACACGCCGGGCCCTCTCGTTCACACGCCGGGCCCTCGTTCACACGCCGGGCCCTCTCCTTCACACGCCGGGCCCTCTCCTTCACACGCCGGGCCCTCTCCTTCACACGCCGGGCCCTCGGGTTCCTCCATTGCTTCTAGGGAGGATCTCGTGAGACAAAAAATGTTTTTCCTCATATTCTTACTAGTGCTTTCAAAAATATTAAGCTTCAGTTCTGGTCAGACGCTGGTGGACACTGCCTTTATTTATTTATTTATTTATTTATTTATTTATTTATTTATTTATTTATTTATTTATTTATTTATTTATTTGATAGGGACAATACACATTAATGAACGTAAGTATAAAACAAATGTAAATATGCCGAATTTTAGCTACAAAGCTAGTTTTCATCCGTAGTCGCTCGGCAGGCAAATACATAAAAATACAACATATCTGCCTGAAGGGGGCGCTCACTACAATGAAATGACTCTGACACTACCACACCTACTTGTTTACAGTTGGTGTTAGTTAGGTGGGCCTGTTAGATCTGCAGTGGGAGTGGAGTGTGGGCCTTGTTTACAGAACCATTCAGGACCATAATGGTGTTTTCACACCTCTGGACCTGACCTGCTGCACTATTGTTTTCTTTGTTTTGATTTAGGTTTGAGGACAGAGTTATAGATGGAGACAAATGATGTCTGAGACCTCCATTCCTTGAACAGAAATGGATGAGAAACGGCTGCGAAAACGGATTCGACTAAATAAACTTAACTTAACTTGTCCAGTTGACAAATTGAATTTCTCCTTTTGACTCTTATGAAGACAGAAGAGAAACACTTCACTCACACTGATGCAGAACACTTCAGGAGAGAGGAACATGACAGAGGAACATGACAGAGGAACATGACAGAGGAACATGACAGAGGAACATAACAGAGGAACATGACAGAGGAACATGACAGAGGAACATGACAGAGGAACATGACAGAGGAACATGACAGAGGAACATAACAGAGGAACATGACAGAGGAACATGACAGAGGAACATGACAGAGGAACATCGCTGACAGTTGTTATCGTTTGCAGTAAAACATTTGCACAAAGCGGCGTCTGTTCACTTTTCTATGTTAAGAGAATTAAAATGATGACTCAAGGGACAAAAATGTTAGTTAACTACAACATTATTGAGATTAATCATGATTAATTATTTTAATCGATTGACAGAACTATTTTTTAGATTTGCCTTTGACTTTACTGAGTAGCTCCTCTTGAGAAGCTGTAATACCAAAAAGTAATGCTCCAACGACAGAAAAACTGCAAAATTCAACACATAAAAAACTGTGAACTAAATGGCACAATTTATTAATTTAAAATTGTGTCAGAATCTCGTCTCGTTCTTGTGAGCCGAATCTTGTGGGATGTCTCGTGTCGTAGAATTTGTCACGAGGGCATCGACGGAGACGAGGGCATCGACGGAGACGAGGGCATCGACGCAGACGAGGGCATCAACGGAGACGAGGGCATCGACACAGACGAGGGCATCGACACAGACGAGGGCATCGACGGAGACGAGGGCATCGACACAGACGAGACTCAACGGAGACGAGGGCATCGACACAGACGAGGGCATCGACGGAGACGAGGCCATCGACACAGACGAGGGCATCGACACAGACGAGGGCATCGACACAGACAAGGGCATCGACGGAGACGAGGCCATCGACACAGACAAGGGTATCGACACAGACGAGGGCATCGACACAGACAAGGGTATCGACACAGACGAGGGCATTGACGGAGACGAGGGCATCGACACAGACGAGGGCATCGACACAGACGAGGGCATCGACACAGACAAGGGCATCGACGGAGACGAGGCCATCGACACAGACGAGGCCATCGACGGAGACGAGGCCATCGACACAGACGAGGGCATCGACACAGACGAGGCCATCGACACAGACGAGGGCATCGACGGAGACGAGGGCATCGACACAGACGAGGGCATCGACGGAGACGAGACCATCAACGGAGACGAGGGCATCGACGGAGACGAGGCCATCGACGCAGACGAGGGCATCGACACAGACGAGGGCATCGACACAGATGAGGGCATCGACGGAGACGAGGCCATCGACACAGACGAGGGCATCGACGGAGACGAGGGCATCGACGGAGACGAGGGCATCGACACAGACGAGGGCATCGACGCAGACGAGGGCATCGACGGAGACGAGGCCATTGACACAGAAGAGGGCATCGACGGAGACGAGGGTATCGACACAGACGAGGGCATCGACGCAGACGAGGGCATCGACAGACGAGGCCATCGACACAGACGAGGGCATCGACACAGACGAGGCCATCGACGGAGACAAGGCCATCGACACAGACGAGGCCATCGACGGAGACGAGGCCATCGACACAGACGAGGGCATCGACACAGACGAGGGCATCGACGGAGACGAGGCCATCGACACAGACGAGGGCACCACGCAGACGGCATCGACGGAGACGAGGCCATCGACAGAGACGAGGGCATCGACGGAGACGAGGGCATCGACACAGACGAGGGCACCACGCAGACGGCATCGACGGAGACGAGGCCATCGACAGAGACGAGGGCATCGACGGAGACGAGGGCATCGACGCAGATGAGGGCATCGACGCAGATGAGGGCATCGACGGAGACGAGGCCATCGACACAGACAAGGGTATCGACACAGACGAGGGCATTGACGGAGACGAGGGCATCGACACAGACGAGGGCATCGATGGAGACGAGGCCATCGACACAGACGAGGGCATTGACGGAGACGAGGGTATCGACACAGACGAGGGCATCGATGGAGACGAGGCCATCGACACAGACGAGGGCATTGACGGAGACGAGGGTATCGACACAGACGAGGGCATTGACGGAGACGAGGGTATCGACACAGACAAGGCCATCGACGGAGACGAGGGCATCGACACAGACGAGGCCATCGACGGAGACGAGGGGACCTTTACCTCGGTTCACACGAGGACATCCTTCTCCAGAGACACCACACGGGGACAGTCTGTTTTATTGTCTAGTCTGTTTTATTAAAAGATAATGCAACATTTTTATATAAACAAAGATTAAGTTCATTTTATTTCTTCTTTAACAAAGGTTCAAGCAAAGGTCAAAAGTTTTGTTTTGTTTGTTGCTTTCACACGGGTCATTCGTGGTTTTAATGATTCAGTGAGATGTGAACAGTCCTCGAAATAAAGATCAGTGTGTCAGAACTTAGACCTTTAAAAACTTTACTGTGTTGTGTTTTAGTTGCATTAACATGAGCACAATGGGCCCCATTCATGAAACTTTTCTTAAGAAAAGTTCATAACTTCCACTTCAGGAAGATGCTGAGAGAACTCTGCACCAGATTCACAAAACATTCTTAAGCAGCTGAATTCCTTCTAAAGTGACAGTTGTGCCTAATTCACCAACACCCATCTGCGAACACCTCCACCTCCATGTACAATTTATTTACATAGAAAATGAATACGTATTTGTTTAGAAACGCCCTCTGAACCTCCACATGTGGTCAATATGAGTTTAGTGTTATGACCTGGAAAAGCACGAGAGAGTGAACAAGGAGGTGAGGTGGAGCGAGGTCAGGTGGAGCGAGGAGGTCAGGTGGAGGGAGGAGATCAGGTGGAGCGAGGTGGTCAGGTGGAGCGAGGTTGTCAGGTGGAGGGAGGTGGTCAGGTGGAGCGAGGTGGTCAGGTGGAGCGAGGTTGTCAGGTGGAGCGAGGAGATCAGGTGGAGGGAGATCAGGTGGAGTGAGGAGGTCAGGTGGAGCGAGGAGATCAGGTGGAGGGAGGAGGTGAGGTGGAGTGAGGAGGTGAGGTGGAGTGAGGAGGTGAGGTGGAGTGAGGAGGTCAGGTGGAGCGAGGAGGTGAGGTGGAGCGAGGAGATCAGGTGGAGGGAGGAGGTGAGGTGGAGGGAGGAGGTCAGGTGGAGTGAGGAGGTCAGGTGGAGCGAGGAGATCAGGTGGAGGGAGGAGGTGAGGTGGAGTGAGGAGGTCAGGTGGAGCGAGGAGATCAGGTGGAGGGAGGAGGTGAAGTGGAGGGAGGAGGTCAGGTGGAGGGAGGAGGTGAGGTGGAGGGAGGAGGTCAGGTGGAGCTACAGACTACGGCTGTTTTACAGGCTCAGCTGTGATTTCAAATGTCCAAACTCACATGAACACACTCAGATTTAATGAAATAATTTATGAAAATATCTAACTTACAATCATGGAGGAATTAGAATTTTCTGTTGTATCATCAGAGGAAAAATATTCTAAAACAGCAGAATTTCAGCTCTTACGAGTGCTCTTGACTGTTCGCGGGATTTGTTCTTCCAGAAGAACATTTTTATTTAAGAAAAAAGCCGTGTCCCAATTCCCAGAGTGCACAGTTCGGAGCGTGGTTTGAAGAGGGCTCAGGCTGCACTCAGGACTGTGCATACTTGCGCCGCCCTGAGTGCACTCCGCGGACCGCATGGCCGTCTGCAAAATGCGACAGGTCTCGCAACTACGGGAAGCACCCGCCGACTCCATTTTCTCCCGTAGAAGAAGAAGCGCGTGGTGCATGCTGGGATATATGAGTGTGCGAAGCGTGCATTTTCACGCAATTGGTCCACGCCCCGATTTCCATGGAAACGACTGCGGTCTTCAGACCTCATGTTAACTGCGCATGGGACAAAAACGAAATGGAACAGGAGTTGTCGCGCCGGATATGACGTACATGCCCTTCAAACCACGCTCCGAACCATGCACTCTGGCAATCGGGACACGGCTAAAGTTTTGTGAATGCCAAAAATATTTGTCAGAAGGACTTGAGTACAAATGTGTTTAAACATAAGTGGGGTTAATTTTACACACAGTTTGACACAGTTCAGTCCAACCAAGAAAAAAATCAGTGAGATCTTCCTTTAGGCCCACAGACTCGTGTCTCTCAGTGTCCTTCAGTGTCCGTGTGTCCATCCGTGTGTGTCCGTGTGTCTTTGGGCCCATCAGACCGCAGCTTCATGCAGACCCTCCACACGTCCACACTCGTCCAGACGGTGTGTCCTTCAGTGTCCGTGTGTGTCCTTCAGTGTCCGTGTGTGTCCTTCAGTGTCCGTGTGTGTCCTTCAGTGTGCGATTTGTGGAGCTGGAGTTAGATTTTCCCAGTGTACTTCAACAGGCCGTACACACCGCCCCCTGCAGGACAAACACAGACACGTTTAAATTGGTCACTGCGACACGCCGTCTGTGACGTACAGTTTGGCTTCATATTTGTGTTGTTTTTTGTGTCAGACTTATTTCATATTTTGTCACATTCGCCAAAATTATAAATCAGAAGGTATGTCACAACATTATTCTTTAACTTGCTTTTTTCTCATTCATTATTTCAAATAGCTGCATCACTGTGTGGTATGGCACCTGCACCGTGTCCTGCCGGAAAAAGCTACACAGAGTAGTGAGAGCAGCTGAGAGAATCGTGGGTGTCTCTCTCCCCTCCCTGCAGGACATCTACCTCACCCGCCTCACCCGCCTCACCCTCTGGGTGATCCCACCCACCCATCCAACTGCCTCTTCAGTCTGCTGCCATCAGGAAGGAGACTGAGGAGCCTCAGGCCAAGACCAGCAGACTGAAAGACAGCTTCATCCACCAAGCTGTCAGGATGCTCAACTCTCTCCCAATCACACTGCTGCTTAAATCACACTGACACTGCTGCTTAAATCACACTGACACTGCTGCTTAAATGACACTGACACTGCCGCTTAAATGACACTGATGCTTAAATGACAATGCTGCTCAAATGACACTGACACTGCCGCTTAAATGACACTGATGCTTAAATGACAATGCTGCTCAAATGACAATGACACTGCTTAAATGACACTGATGCTGAAATGACACTGACACTGCTGCTTAAATGACAATGCTGCTAAAATGACACTGATGCTTAAATGACACTGACACTGCTGTTGAAATGACACTGCTGCTGAAATGACACTGACATTGATGCTTAAATGACAATGCTGCTGAAATGACACTGATGCTCAAATGACAATGACACTGCCTAAATGACACTGATGCTGAAATGACACTGACACTGCTGCTTAAATGACAATGCTGCTAAAATGACACTGCTGCTTAAATGACACTGACACTGCTGTTGAAATGACACTGCTGCTGAAATGACACTGACACTGATGCTTAAATGACACTGACACTGCTGCTTAAATGACACGGACACTGCTGCTTAAATGACACATTTGAGCTTTATTCCGCTCCACATTGTGTGTTTTACTCATTTGTATTATACACAAGCCTTTTGTACTTTTACTACAGGTATATGTGATGTTTTAGTCATGGTGTTTATTGTCTTGTTTATCACATGTTTTATGTTCACTGTGGGCCTAGGGGGCGCTGCAATTTCAAATCCTGTGTGTGCGACCTGTACATATGGTTTTTGACAATAAAGCTGACTCTGAACTTTTAACTTTGAAATCCAATCAGGAGTGACCACTGGTTTTAGCAGTGAGCGGACACTTCGTAGCGCTGTCAATCAAACCTGATGATAACACTAAAGGGTGGGGCCTCGGGGAAACAAGAAGCCTGATTGGTCTGTTATTAATGTTCAGATCTGGATTTAGGGACAAAATGTTGAAATAAAAACCCCAGGATCATGAAGAGCTCCAGACCAACATGTGAAGGTCAGAACCAGGAGCCCGACAGCAGCAGGTACAGGGGGAGGGGCCACACTTTTTACACACAAACTGAACTGGAGCCAGAGTCCGTGGAGCCCAGTCGCGCCCGTGCTCACTTCCTGTTTATAACGCGGCAGTTAGCGGGTTAGCTACGTCTATTTATATAAACAGTCTATGGTCCGGAACCAACCCCACTGCTGTACTCACCGAGCGCTCCCACTCCGGCGATGCTCCCGATGGTGATGCCCGCGATGGCCCCGTCCGACAGGCCTCCGCTGGGCGCCACCGTGGCGGCGGTGGTGGAGGGGGCGTTGGTGGAGCTTGCAGGCGGGCCTGTGGACGGACCTGTGGGCGGGCCTGTGGGGGGGGCTGTGGACGCTGTGGACGGACCTATGGGCGGGCCTGTGGGGGGGGTTGTGGGCAGGCCTGTGGGGGGGGCTGTGGGCGAGCCTGTGGTTGGGGCTGTGGACGGGGGATTGGTTATGGGCGGGGTTGTGGGATCCTGAGCTCCACAATAAAGAACTGTAAAGCAGGAGACAGGCATTATAGACAAGGATGTACTTCCCTTTCTCTCTCATACCGTGAGGGTGTGACGCTAGCTGTAGGCACTGCTTTGTCTGAAGCTCTGTGACTCGAATTAGACTTTAATCTGAGCTTTGTTTTAACACAATCTGACCAGAAAGAACTGACTTATTTGAACTACAACAGATGAGCTGATTTGTGTTTTTTTTTTTTTACTATGTTGCCATGGTAACTGTTGAACGTTCCATCGTAAACATACAGGCAGAACACCCCCAGAGTGACGCCAAAGACAAAGTAGTCGTGAAGGGATCGTGACACTTCCGGGTCGCAGCATAAGCTCACCTGTTGTAGTTTTGTCTGGTCAGATTGTGTTAAAACCAAACTTCAGAGCTTCAGACAGAGCAGTGCCTCCGGTTAGCATGACACCCCGAGGAAATATTGAACTGATAAACTAAATTATTGATCTGGTTATTGCTGTCATCACCAGTTCATTCATCACCTGCACAGAGGAGACAGAGGACAGCGGCAGGGACGGGCAGGTGCATGGCGGCGTGGCGGGAAAACTGTCGAACGCAAAATCCGGACAAAAGTGCAGCGGGAATAATTATCCTGTAAGAAAAAAAAACACAAGATTACATCGTTAGAAATCTTGGCATAACAAATAATAAAAAATCTGATTACCTCATTGCAAACAGATATGGAGACACGCTTTGTTTCATTCACATGTTTAACACACAAACCTGCAGATTTAGTTTTGTTCCACCTTGTGATGTCATCATGTGGTAACACAGGAAGTGTTCCATTGTGTTTTCAGGTGGTGTTCCACACACCTTCAATAGAATCATTTGGATCATTTCAGCCCTTCTGGAGTTGCCGATCTCGACTGAACAAAAGGTAAAAGGAGCTGTTCACTTGAAAACTACCACTTCATGACATCACAAGGTGGAACAGAGCATTGGAGATGTAGACAGACGAATAATAAAGAAACAAAATACAACTCCAGGTCTGTTTTTAGGAGGTAACAACATTAGAATCAGTTTTTCTGTGACGTCGGAGCTTTAAAAATACATCGCCGCTTTTCACATATTCATAGAACCAGAGTTACAGCCAGTAACTGAACCTAAACCGACTGATTCTCAAAATGGCCGACTTCCTGCGGAATATGACCGGGACTTTTTCTGTTCGGATCAAAGTTCAAAGTCAGCTTTATTGTCAATTCTGCCGTGTGTTCGACAGTGAATCGACATTTCGTTTCTCTCTGGCCAAAAAGTCAGTGTACAAAATACAATATAAAGACAAAACAAAAACTAAGACAAAACAAATCTAAGACAAAAATCTAAAATCTAAAAGCAGTGCAAAAGAATAAATAAATCTTCAGTCAGGATCTTCAGTCACATCTAATTATCACTTAAGTAAAACTGACCAAGACCAGCTCAAGATCAGCCCCTGACACTGAAGGATGGGTCAAAGATCAGCCCCTGACACTGAAGTTTGGGTCAAATGCACATTTAGAGCAGCGACTCCTGAGGCTGAAGCTGCTCCGAAGGTCACACGGTCGTCACAGTCTAAACTTCACCGTGGCAACTGGACGTTAAAGGGGCTGTACCATTTAAAGCACAATTTAAAAGAGGAAAACATGGGTACAGAGCGATGATAAAAGGAGAAGTTCAATTTGTCAACTGGACAAAGTTTGTTTGGTTGGTTTGGTTTGTCCAGTTGACAAATTGAACTTCTCCTTTTATCATGGATTCTACCTGGACGACTGAGGGACTTTTCACGCATGGGTACAGAGCCTTTAATATCTGGAGGCAAATTTCATTTTAGCGACAGAATTCTAAGAACTATTGTGAAAGTAAAATGTCAGAAGTTTAAAGTGCGTACGGCAGGTTCTCGGACTTGGTTTGGTGGAGAGCACTTCTTAAAAAATGCTGGGTGATGTTTTCCACCCTGGTGCTGGATTAGGCCCGGACACTTCCTCCAGCTCCTCCGGGGGGACCCCAAGGCGTTCCCAGGCCAGCCGGAGACATAGTCCCTCCAGTGTGTCCTTCCCCGGGGCCTCCTCCCGGTGGGACGTGCCCGGAAAACCTCCTGAGGGAGGAGTCCAGGAGGCATCCAGAACAGACGCTCGAGCCAGACCAGGTCTAAACTGGTCTAAACCAGGTTTAAACTGGGACTAAACCAGGTTTAAACTGGGACTAAACCAGGTCTAAACTGGGACTAAACCAGGTCTAAACTGGTCTAAACCAGGTTTAAACTGGGACTAAACCAGGTCTAAACTGGGACTAAACCAGGTCTAAACTGGTCTAAACCAGGTTTAAACTGGGACTAAACCAGGTTTAAACTGGGACTAAACCAGGTCTAAACTGGTCTAAACCAGGTTTAAACTGGGACTAAACCAGGTCCAAACTGGGACTAAACCAGGTCTAAACTGGTCTAAACCAGGTTTAAACTGGTCTAAACCAGGGTTAAACTGGGACTAAACCAGGTCCAAACTGGGACTAAACCAGGTCTAAACTGGTCTAAACCAGGTTTAAACTGGTCTAAACCAGGTTTAAACTGGGACTAAACCAGGTCTAAACCAGAATCAGAATCAGAAAGATTTTTATTGCCATTGTCAAGTGAACAGAGTTCACAAAACTAGGAACTTGTCTCGGTGATAAAGTGTGAACATAAAACACTAAATAATAATAGTAATAACTAGACTAAAGACAATAAATAATAACTAAAATATAGCTATAATATAGTAAAAAACCAGAGGGAAGTGGCTCAAATAGTCCAAGTCCAGGGTGAGAAGTGTCAGCTGCTCTCCGACCTGCTCGCCCCCGAGTCCTGGACACGTACAGGTCCTGGAGACGTACAGGTCCTGGAGACGTACAGGTCCTGGAGACATACAGGTCCTGGAGACGTACAGGTCCTGGAGAGATAAACTGGGACTAAACCAGAACTGAATGAGGACTAAACCATGTCTAAACCAGGTCTAAACTGGGACTAAACCAGGACTAAATCAGAACTAAACCAGGACTAAACCAGGACTAAATCAGAACTTAACTGGGACTAAACCAGGACTAAATCAGAACTAAACCAGGACTAAACCAGAACTGAACGAGGACTAAAGCACGACTAAACCAGGACTAAACCAGAACTGAACGAGGACTAAAGCACGACTAAACCAGGACTAAACCAGAACTGAACGAGGACTAAAGCACGACTAAACCAGGACTAAACCAGGTCTAAACTGGGACTAAACCAGGTCTAAACTGGGACTAAACCAGGTCTAAACTAGGACTAAACCGGGACTAAACCAGGTGTAAACTAGGACTAAACCAGATCTAAACCAGTTCTAAACCAGGTCTAAACTGGGACTAAACCAGGACAAAACCATGACTAAACTGGGACTAAACCAGGACTAAACCAGGTCTAAACCAGTTCTAAACCAGGTCTAAACTGGGACTAAACCAGGACAAAACCAGGTCTAAACCAGTTCTAAACCAGGTCTAAACTGGGACTAAACCAGGGCTAAACCAGAACTAAACCAGGACTAAACCAGGTCTAAACTGGGACTAAACCAGGTCTACAGGCCGCTTATATCGGCGATCTCGTCCTTTCGGTCATTCCCAGAGCTCATGACCATAGGTGAGGGGAGGAACGTAGATCGACGGTAAATCGAGAGCTTTGCCTTTCGGCTCAGCTCCCTCTTCACCACAACGGTCCGGTACAGGGTCCCCTCCGGCCCCTGACTGCGCCTAGAAATTCTGTCCATAAATATAATGAACAGAACCGGTGACAAAGGGCAGCCCTGGAGTCCAACATACTGACGGGCCCAAGAACTCACCGTATTACAACAAAAATCTGTATTTTAGCTGCTTCCCATCCCCATAAACGATATTGAACATTAAAATGAAGTGAATGTTGTCAGAATACAGCGGTCCCTCGTTTATCGCGGGGGTTCGGTTCCAGAAATAACCCGCAATAAGTGAAATCCGCGAAGTCGGACAACTTTATATTTTATAGAAGTGACAGTTCGTCATCAAAGACAACTTACGCACAAGGAAGTTCTGACACTTTAAACCTTCTTTTCACTAAATAAGCCAAATTTAGCCTTTGTTTACGTTGCGGTTGCCAGGTAACAGTCGTGTAATCACTTCCACTCGTGTCCAGCCTGGACGTGAAAATAGCCGAAGTGGACTCACCTGATGCCGGGGCGATGTGTGCGTCTCTTCCTGGACTGTCTCCTCTTGTCTTCTTTCTTATATTGTCCCCACGGCGCCCGCCTCAGGCACCTGCCCACCTGCCGGTCCCTCACCTGCCCCTCCCACCCATCCTGCCCCTCCCACCCATCCTGCCCTTCCTGCCGTCATCGTCACCGTCTAAAAATACATTTATGACTTTCCATAGAGAGACACACCTGGTGACAGTAATAGATAATATCGTTCCTCCTCAAAATCACACCTGGAGTCGTGTTTGTTTCATTCTCATGTTTGAGGAAATCATTTGGACGATATTAGTGAAGGTGTGTGGAGTTTAAAAACACAGTGGAGCACTTCCTGTTTTACGGCGCGACAGATCAGAAAATAGAAATAATCTGGAACCTTAAATCATCTCTCGTCTACATCTTTTTAGTTATGATAATATGAAATGAACTGCAGATTCTACTCTGACCCTGTGTCCCCGGAGACAGAGACACAAACACAGAGACAGAGACACAAACACAGAGACAGAGACACAAACACAGAGACAGAGACACAGAGACACAAACACAGAGACAGAGACACAAACACAGAGACAAACACAGAGACACAAACACAGAGACAGAGACACAAACACAGAGACAGAGACACAAACACAGAGACAGAGACACAAACACAGAGACAGAGACACAAACACAGAGACAACCACAGAGACAAACACAGAGACACAAACACAGAGACAGAGACACAAACACAGAGACAAACACAGAGACACAAACACAGAGACAAACACAGAGACACAAACACAGAGACAGAGACACAAACACAGAGACAGAGACACAAACACAGAGACAGAGACACAAACACAGAGACACAAACACAGAGACAAACACAGAGACACAAACACAGAGACAAACACAGAGACACAAACACAGAGACAGAGACACAAACACAGAGACAGAGACAGAGACACAAACACAGAGACAAACACAGAGACACAAACACAGAGACAGAGACACAAACACAGAGACAGAGACACAAAGACAGAGACACAGAGACAGAGACACAAACACAGAGACAGAGACACAAACACAGAGACAGAGACACAAACAGAGACAAACAGAGACACAAACACAGAGACAAACAGAGACACAAACACAGAGACAAACACAGAGACACAAACACAGAGACAGAGACACAAACACAGAGACAGAGACACAAAGACAGAGACACAGAGACAGAGACACAAACACAGAGACAGAGACACAAACACAGAGACAGAGACACAGAGACAAACAGAGACACAAACACAGAGACAGAGACACAAACACAGAGACAAACACAGAGACACAAACACAGAGACAGAGACACAAACACAGAGACACAAACACAGAGACAAACAGAGACACAAACACAGAGACACAAACACAGAGACAAACAGAGACACAAACACAGAGACAAACACAGAGACACAAACAGACACACAAACACAGAGACACAAACACAGAGACAAACACAGAGACACAAACACAGAGACAGAGACACAAACACAGAGACAGAGACACAGAGACAGAGACACAAACACTGAGACAGAGACACAAACACAGAGACAGAGACACAGAGACAAACAGAGACACAAACACAGAGACAAACAGAGACACAAACACAGAGACAAACACAGAGACACAAACACAGAGACAGACACAAACACAGAGACACAAACACAGAGACAAACAGAGACACAAACACAGAGACACAAACACAGAGACAAACAGAGACACAAACACAGAGACAAACACAGAGACACAAACACAGGGACACAGAGACAGAGACACAAACACAGAGACAAACACAGAGACACAAACACAGAGACAAACACAGAGACACAAACACAGAGACAAACAGAGACACAAACACAGAGACATAAACACAGGGACACAGAGACAGAGACACAAACACAGAGACAAACAGAGACACAGAGACAGAGACACAAACACAGAGACAAACAGAGACACAAACACAGAGACAAACACAGAGACACAAACACAGAGACACAAACACAGAGACAAACACAGAGACACAAACACAGAGACAAACACAGAGACACAAACACAGAGACAAACACAGAGACACAAACACAGAGACAAACACAGAGACACAAACACAGAGACACAAACACAGAGACAAACAGAGACACAAACACAGAGACAAACACAGAGACACAAACACAGAGACACAAACACAGAGACAGAGACATGTCCAGGTTCTTCTCAGTCTCAGGTTCTGGACAGGCTCATGTTTGTCTCAGAACCTTCAGAATTCCCTCCTGAGCTGCAGAAGCTGCACTAGCGCAGACTCTGGGGTTCAGGGAGGGACGTTCAGATCAGACACACTTTAGGTTTAAACTTTTACTATTTCTTTGCTTTTCTCCTCACGACCTCTTGTTTATAGCTGAGGAATATGAATATGAGCAGAAATCTGTGCCACCAGAAACTGAATTTGAATCACATAATTTGAAATTGTATTTTTTTTTTTTATTATTACATTGAAATTGAATGTATTAGTTTGTAACAGGAATCTAATAAAATTTGAAAATTCACTCTTTTTATGCTCATGTTCCGTTCTCTAAATTCAAGTTCAGTTCAAAAAATTCAAATTCAAGTTTACTGTGACAAACATCCTGGTACTTTAAGGATGAAGGAAGAGCAATCGAGCTCAGATAGACAGGACTCCTCTGTCTGCTGCTACACCGAGACTCGTGAAAACTTTTCAGTACGGCCCGAGTCTGATCCCGAACGCGAAGAAGCTGCAACTCAGCGGCTTCAGCAGGACGTCTCCGAAAGGTTAGTTTGAAATGTTAATGTCTGGAAACAATACTTTCATTAGCTTGTTTATGTACTGTTACGGTTAGCATGTAGCCAGTATCTATCCTATGTTGTTAGCTTTTCATGTTGCTGTGATTGAATGACTTGCCTATGTGACTATGTTTACATGCACTTAATATCGTGAATATAAAGCTTATCCTGGTTTTGGTCAAATGTTGGACACAGTGTTGATGAACACAGAGTAATGAGGTTATTGATATCCCGGTTTACATGAAAAACACTAGTACTGATGTGTTGTTCTCTGTACGTGTGTAACCAACAACAATGTTCTAACATGTGCACAAATACAAAGCCAGGATACTTAAGTGCATGTAAATAATATTTACATATTTACATATTATGTATGTTGCACCTCAGAAATGTGCACCTACCCCCCTTTTGCTATCTTTTCTTGCACTATGTTATAAATGTATGTAAATAATCTACATCCATGTCTGCACTGGAGCATGGGCTGTTTTTAATCTCATTGTGCATATCTGCAGTAATAATAGAAGGCATTCTCACCTATTCTATAACTATTCAGGCTCATATTTAATGCTCACGTATATTGACGTCATGTTCACCCAGGACTTCTGAAGATTTACCAGCATCACATCTGTCTGTATTACCTTATATTTACCTGACGATTTACCAAGTTTCAAGTCCGTTTGATCCCCGGGTCGCCCAAGCCTTTCTGTGTGGAGTTTGCATGTTCTCCCCGTGTCTGGGTGGGTTTTTCTCTGGGCACTCTGGTTTCCCCCACCAACCTAAAACATGCACCAGCAGGTAAAATCCTCCAGTTGAGGTCCTGACCAAACCGAAGCAAGAAGATCATGGAGATGGTCCCCGGGCGCAGTAATGTGCTGCTCACTGCTCCTGATAACAGGACGGGTCAAATGCAGAAGAATTTCTCCTGTGGGAGATCAAAATCTCTTCTTCTTCTTCTTCTTCTTCTTCTTCTTCTTCTTCTTCTGTATTTTTTGCCACTGTGGAAACTGTGCTCCCATGCTCTCAGAAGCTGCTTGGATATCTCAGGTAACACTCTAATTTGAAAACAACTTTGTGTCTTCATTTGACAACTACTTATGCCTAAAAATGACACTTACCATTTCTAATCCTAATTAGGTAGAAGACTGCGACAGGTGGAGGGACAGCTCACATGTGTGGAGGACCATCCTGGATTGGAGCCTGTCTGTGTACTCTCTGCAAAATACTGGACAAATATACAGAGCTGACTGTGGTCCTTTACTATTGAGAGGAATACACCAGTACTTTTTTACAGAAGTTAATAAAAGAATAAATAAACTATTGGCTGTTAACCCTTTCCAGGCCCGCGTAGCAAATTTGCAACAGCTAATTGTCACTTAGCTCTTTGCCAGCATTTGCATTTTGTGTTGAGTGTTTTTTTTTTTTAGTGTAAGAGCAGAACTCTGTTGCAGAGTTCTAATTGGACAGTTTACGGGAAACTTGCTCGGGGTCTGGTCCTCAAACACCTCAAACACCTGCACCTGGTACGACGCATCTGACCTGTTCAGTATTGTTATTGTTTTTAATTATTATGTCACTGTTCCTGTTTGATTCATCTGCTGTTTGATGGCAAAAGTTGAGTTCAGCCATTTTTAAAGGTCCCATGACATGGTACTTCTTGATGCTTTTATATGGCTCCTTAATGGTTCCCTAATACTGTAAATGAATCCTTCTTCAAAATCAACACTCAGTGCATGAGAAACAGAGATAAGATGAGAAAGAGTAATTTTTTCTCCCTCAGAACAGGTCATTCTGGGCGTTGTTGCTTGAATGCAAATGAGGAGAAAAGAGCTGGCCAATAGTAGAGGGTGGGGGCGTGGCCAAACTCTCCGCTCTCAGCTGATCCATTTCCTTGTTTTTGCACAGGGGGAGAGATTTGAAGCGTTCCATTGAAAAATAAACACATTTCCACATAAAATAAAATTAAACCACTGCTGTTCAAAGGTCCAGAGGCTCAGATAAAGGACTTCCGAGCCTAGAAACACTCGGACGTGCCTCCAGGCAAATAAAAAAACGCATTTCGCATTGCCTAGCGCATTCGCAGTCCAAACTCTCTGGGCGTGATTTACAGAGACGCTGAGTACAGACAGACGGGGGTGGAACTGCATTTGCATTTCTTTTTTCCATCTGACGTCAATAAGTTTCCTTGTTCAAAATCGCCCGTTTGAGCTCCGATTTTTTCTAACGCAGAAAAGGATCACAAATGCTCAGTTTAGACATTTCACAACTTTTAGCCATGGGGGGGCTAAACAGGGTAGGGGAGCTCACATTAACGTTCAAAAACCTCAGAAAGTGAACATTTCATGCCATGGGACCTTTAATAAATAAGATAAATTCATATTTCCAAAGATCGGTTTTGTCCACTATTTAATTATCCATCCGGGCCAATGTTGCAAATATGCAACATCCCAGAATGCACCGCACATAATGGTCACATAAAAATCATCAGGAAAATTCAGTGGTGTAGACGGTGTAAAGATAATGCAAAGGTTTATTTACATCACAGGGAAAAAAAACTTAGAAAATTGTTAGAACATGAGCAGTAAAGAGGATCCATAGGAGCATAGGAATATTTGCAGAACAAGAACACAAACCAATGATAATCTTTGCAAATATCTAAACTAAATCTGGTCAGAGTTGAGTCTTGTAGAGAAAAAATAATGACAAATTAGTACTCCATTCATTACTTTGTATATACTCCAGGTGCAAGTTGTAAGAAGATAGAAGTATGTGTAGTGAACAACCTTAATACTTCAATATGCCCATTCCAATCCAATCCAACTTTATTTATAAAGCACTTTAAAAACAACACAGTCGACCAAAGTGCTGTACACAGGTTAAAACACAAAACATGACACACAGTAACATTCAAAACAGAACATGATAAAAGTCAACCACTCACACTGAGTTAAAAGCCAATCTAAAAAAAATGAGTTTTAAGAAGAGATTTAAAAACAGGAAGTGAGTCGGCCTGTCTAACATTCAGTGGAAGTGCATTCCAGAGTCTTGGAGCAGCCACTGAAAAAGCCCGATCACCCCGAAGTTTCCTTTTTGTCTTGGGGACCACAAGGAGAACCTGAGCTGCAGACCTGAGAGAGCAGCAGCAGGTCAGACAGAGACCATGGAGACAATTCAAAATAAATAAAAGAATCTTAAAATCAATGCCAAACTGAACAGGTCGCCAATGGAGAGATTGAAGAATGGGAGTTATGTGATCGAATTTGCGAGAACCAGTTAAAGGAAAAGTAACGTTATTTTACAATCTGAGCCTTCTTTCGGTAATAAAACAAGTCGTTTGACTCACCCATATCACGTTCGTGTCATTTGGAGCTGTTTGAAGAAAGTTATGTTGTAGCGTATCCGTTAGCCTGAGTACTCGGGGCATTACTTTGCGGTCTCCAAATAACACAAACTTTAGCACTTTTCAAATCATAGAAGCCCGATGTCTTAATGTAAGATTTCGTTTGAAGCAAAAGTGTCCTGTAATCCGAGATTTATCCATAGTTTTCAGCTTTGTGTTTCATGTTTGGGTCCCGGGAGCTGAGAGCACAGTCCGCACATGCGCACTGGCGTCCTCATCTACTCGAAACTATGGCTAAATCTCGGATTACAGGCCACTTTTGACTCAAACGAAATCTTACATTAAGACATCGGGCTTCTATGATTTGAAAAGTGCTAAAGTTTGTGTTATTTGGACACTGCAAAGTAATGCCCCGAGTACTCAGGCTAACGGATACGCTACAACATAACTTTCTTCAAACAGCTCCAAATGACACTAAAGTGCTATGGGTGAGTCAAACGACTTGTTTTATTACCGAAAGAAGGCTCAGATTGTAAAATAACGTTACTTTTCCTTTAAAAGACGAGCAGCAGCGTTTTGGACCAGCTGAAGACGGGAAAGCAATATGAAATTACATCATTGATTTGATTACACATTGCATATTTTACACACCTCAAAAACTCTTATTATTCATCTCATTCCAAATGCAACACACCTGCAGTGACCTGCCAACAGCTCATGGATCTGAATCAGGTGTGAGGGGGAGACTTTAGTGGGCCTATGCAGATTTAGGAAGAATTAACAGGCTCATCTCATCAGTCAAATGCTACAACTTCTGAATAATATTCAAAATAAAATGTCATAAGTTCACATAATAACACCAAAGGTTTACAAGAGATGAATTTGTCTGTTTTCACTGGGTAACGCCTCATTTGAAGTGTAACAGATAAAGACTTCTACCAGTTTCTACCAGTAACAAGACAGACAAACATAAACAGCACAGACACAAAATGATGTAGTTTTACAGTTGACTTGTTCGGCGTGTGTATCTGATGCGGCGTGGAGAGTTGGTACTGACCCAGGCTTCAGTTTCAGTCGATTTGTAAGTCCAGCTCTGTGTTGTCCCATGAAAAAAACAGTCGTCCGTGTTTGGCGCAGACATACAGTGTTTTAGGTATTTGTGTCAGCACATTTCCACAGAAAAATTAAACCACGGCTGTTTCAAAGGCTCAGATGAAGGAGCTAAAACATACTTTGTTCTTCATCATCACATCCAGGGACAGAACAGTTGCCGTGTTTCACTCGTTTCAGAGCTTTCACGTCTCCCCAGTAAAAACAAACTGCAGCTAGTTGCTAGCAGCTCGTAGCTCTTTTGTGCAAGGACCGGTCCAGATTCTGCCGTCATAAGGGGCGCTTGCTCCAACCCGCTGGTTTGGGCTGTCTTTTTTTCAGCACCAAACACCTGCGCTTGTTTGTTTGTTTGTTTGTATTTATTTATTTGTAAAGGGACAGCACATATTAATGAACATTTAAAATGTAAATATGTAAAGATTATAGCCAACGTGGCTAATTTCCATCTTCAGTCCCTCGGCAGCTCATTGAAATACTATATAATATTTCAATAGGCTATCACAAGGTCCTGTAGTCCTGTATATCTGAGCTCGATTGCTCTTCCTTCATCCTTAAAGATCCCATGACATGGTACTTCTTGATGCTTTTATATGGCTCCTTAATGGTTCCCTAATACTGTAAATGAATCCTTCTTCAAAATCAACACTCAGTGCATGAGAAAGACACATGTACAGAGTCAGAGTCATAATATCTCTGTCTGAACACCTCATTCTGGGCCTTGTTGCTTGAATGCAAATGAGAAGGACACAGATTGGTTAGAGGGGGGGGGCAAATGTGCCGCTGGTTCCTTGTTTTAGCGCTGCGCTGTGCCTGGCCCCACTTCCGCGTGTGTAAGCGCGAAGGAGGAAAGGAGAGCCTTTTCAATGAAAAAAACACATTTTCACAGAAAATAAAATGAAACCACTGCTGTTTCAGAGGTCCAGAGGGTCGGGTAAAGGACTTCCGAGCCTAGAAACACTTGCACGTGCCTCCAGGCAAATAAAAAAACGCATTTCGCATTGCGTAGCTCCTCCGCAGTCCAAACTCTCTGGGCGTGATTTCCAGAGACAGGGGGTGGAGATCCAGACGATGGTGGAACTGCATTTGCATTTCTTTTTTCGATCTGACATCAATAAGGTGCCTTGTCCAGAATCGCCCATTTGAGCTGTGTTTTTTTCAAATGCAGAAAAGGATCGCAAATGCTCAGTTTAGACATTACGCAACTTTTAGCCATGGGGGGGGGCTAAACAGGGTAGGGGAGCTCACATTAACGTTCAAAAACCTCAGAAAGTGAAAATTTCATGCCATGGGACCTTTAAGTACCAGGATGTTTATCACAGTAAACTTGAATTTGAATTTTGTGAACTCAATTTGAATTTCAAGAATGGAAAATGAGCATAAAAAGAGTGAATTTTCAAATTTTATTAGATTCCTGTTACAAATTCAATTTCAAACGATACTATTCAGATTAATTTTTTCAATGTAATAATTCAAATAAAAAAAAATACAATTTCAAATTATGTGATTCAAATTCAGTTTCTGGTGGCACAGATTTCTGCCCATATATGAACTATATTTTTATTTTGACTTGTGCATTTACATTTATATAATTACGCCTTATTTGACACCAGTCCCTTGTTATTTTGTGACTTAATTAGAATTTATTATTAGCATTTATATTTCAGATTTCAGCTTTGGACCTGGCGGCCCAAACGAGAGAGTCATGTGAGGCTCATTCTGCCAGCTCGTAAAATGAATGAATGTTTTTGTGAATCAGCATCACAGCTAAATTATCAGTAAAAGTTATATTTTTTATTAGATTTTATTAGTTTTCCTCATTGCTGGGGACAGAGACGGCTCCTTTAACCTTCGTACAAGTTGACTGTGTGGGTGTAAATGTGACGACACATTTTCTGACAAAGGAAACTCAACCCTTGACCTGATACCGACGCCTCCCAAGGACTGTCCACAGGTTTGGGCTGAAATGAAACTCACATCAGGCAAACGCACCGCTGGATTTTTACGTTTTTTACTACTTAAAAACGTGAAAACCTGAACTAAAACACAGAGATAAACCACAGAGATAAACCACAGAGATAAACCACAGAGATAAACCACAGAGATAAACCACAGAGATAAAACACAGAGGTAAAACACAGACTGCATAAAGAAGTGGACTGAGTATAGGTCCATGTTGGAACACGAATGGATGTAAGGACAAAATGTAGAAATAAAAACCCAGGATCACGTAGAGTTAACACAAACATTTTAAGACCAAAATGAGGCTCCTGACAGCAGCGGTCACAGGGGCCACACTTTTTCAGTAGAAAGTGAACTGCCTCTGCCAGATGTTCCCAACAGACCTTCACTACACACTTGGGTCTGCCAGGTCTTCCTCCACCGCCAGCGGACCCGACTCACAACCAGGTGGTGATCGGTTCACAGCTCTGCCCCTCTCTTCACCCGAGTGTCCAAGACACGCGGTCGGAGGTCAGGTGAAGTCGATCATCGACCTCCGTCCTAGGGTGTCCTGGTGCCACGTGCACTGATGGACACCCTTGTGCTCGAACATGGTGTTCGTTATGGACAAACTGTGGCACAGAAGTCCAATAACAGAACACCGCTCGGGTTCAGATCAGGGAGGCCGTTCCTCCCAATCACCCCTCTCCAGGTGTCACTGTCGCTGCCCACGTGGGCGTTGAAGTCCCCCAGGAGAACAACGGAGTCCCCGGTCAGTGCACTGTCCAGTACCCCTCCCAGGCACTCCAAGAAGGCCGGGTACTCTGCACTGCTGTTCGGCCCGTAGGCCGACACAACAGTGAGACCTGTCCCCGACCCGAAGGCGCAGGGACGCGACCCTCTCGTTCACCGGGGTGAACTCCAACACACGGCGGCTGAGTTGTGGGGCAATGAGCAGGCCCACACCAGCCCACACCGGCCCACACCGGCCCACACCGGCCCACACCGGCCCACACCGGCCCACACCGGCCCACACCAGCCCACACCAGCCTACACCAGCCCACACCAGCCCACACCGGCCCACACCGGCCCACACCAGCCCACACCAGCCCACACCGGCCCACCGGCCCACACCGGCCCGCACCAGCCCACACCAGCCCACACCGGCCCACACCGGCCCACACCAGCCCACACCGGCCCACACCGGCCCACACCAGCCCACACCAGCCCACACCGGCCCACCGGCCCACACCGGCCCGCCGCTCCCCGGGAGGATGGCCCCACATCGCTCCTTCGGGCTGTGCCTCCACCACGTTAAGGTGGTTCAAGGAGGGGTAAACAAGAACTAAACCAGGACTAAACCTGGACTAAACCAGGACTAAACCTGGACTAAACCGGGACTAAACCAGGACTAAACTGGGACTAAACCAGGACAAAACCAGGACTAAACCAGGACTAAACTGGGACTAAACCGGGACTAAACCAGGACTAAACCAGGACTAAACCAGGACTAAACCAGGACTAAACCAGGACTAAACAGGGACTAAACCAGGACTAAACTGGGACTAAACTGGGACTAAACCGGGACTAAACCAGGACTAAACCAGGACTAAACCGGGACTAAACCAGGACTAAACAGGGACTAAACCAGGACTAAACCGGGACTAAACCAGGACTAAACCAGGACCATGGAGCCAGGCTGTGGCCGTGCTCACTTCCTGACCACCACCACCACAATACATGAAGAAAGTGAGAAGGTGACTTAAAGGTGCAGTGTGTAACATTATCATCACAGCAGCAGAATCACCAGCCCCCTCAGCCTCTCCAGCCACATCCAGACCAAACCTGCCGCTGCCCTGTCCTCTGTCCTCTGTCCTCTGTCCTCTGTCCTCTGTCCTCTGTCCTCTGTCCTCTGTCCTCTGTTTTCTGTCTTCTGTCCTCTTTGAGGAAATGGAAACCACCGCAGTAGTTGGACATAATCTTATCTCGTGCAGATAGGAATGTCTAATCTCATTTTTATGAGGATTTATGAGACCTGCAGAAGGACGCCCACAGGGACAGACTGAGGGACAGACTGAGGGACAGACTGAGGGACAGGGACAGACTGAGGGACAGACTGAGGGACAGACTGAGGGACAGACTGAGGACAGACTGAGGGACAGACTGAGGGACAGACTGAGGGACAGACTGAGGGACAGACTGAAGGACAGACTGAGGGACAGACTGAAGGACAGACTGAGGGACAGACTGAAGGACAGACTGAGGGACAGACTGAGGGACAGACTGAAGGACAGACTGAGGGACAGACTGAAGGACAGACTGAGGGACAGACTGAAGGACAGACTGAAGGACAGACTGAAGGACAGACTGAGGGACAGACTGAAGGACAGACTGAGGGACAGACTGAAGGACAGACTGAGGGACAGACTGAGGGACAGACTGAAGGACAGACTGAGGGACAGACTGAGGGACAGACTGAGGACAGACTGAGGGACAGACTGAAGGACAGACTGAGGGACAGACTGAAGGACAGACTGAGGGACAGACTGAGGGACAGACTGAAGGACAGACTGAAGGACAGACTGAGGGACAGACTGAAGGACAGACTGAAGGACAGACTGAGGGACAGACTGAAGGACAGACTGAGGGACAGACTGAAGGACAGACTGAAGGACAGACTGAAGGACAGACTGAGGGACAGACTGAAGGACAGACTGAGGGACAGACTGAAGGACAGACTGAGGGACAGACTGAAGGACAGACTGAGGGACAGACTGAGGGACAGACTGAGGGACAGACTGAGGGACAGACTGAGGGACAGACTGAGGGACAGACTGAGGGACAGACTGAAGGACAGACTGAGGGACAGACTGAAGGACAGACTGAAGGACAGACTGAGGGACAGACTGAAGGACAGACTGAGGGACAGACTGAAGGACAGACTGAGGGACAGACTGAAGGACAGACTGAGGGACAGACTGAAGGACAGACTGAGGGACAGACTGAGGGACAGACTGAAGGACAGACTGAGGGACAGACTGAGGGACAGACTGAGGACAGACTGAGGGACAGACTGAAGGACAGACTGAGGGACAGACTGAAGGACAGACTGAGGGACAGACTGAAGGACAGGGACACTTAAAGGTCCAATATCACACAAAACGGCCTCTGGGCTTTATTCTCATGTTTGAGGAACTCTTTATTATTCGTCTGTAACATCTCCAAAGCTCCAAACGCTCTGTTCCACCTCTTGATGTCATCAAGTGAACAGTGAACTTTTACCTTTAGTTCAGTCCAGATCGGCGACTCCAGGACTGAAACGATCCAAATGATTCTAGTGAAGGTGTGTGGAGCTTAAAAACACAGTGGAGCACTTCCTGTACCACCACATGATGACATCACGAGGTGGAACAGAGTGTTTTCAGTGTGAGAGAAGAACTCTGCAGGTTTGTGTGTTGTACGGTGTGTTTTATTGTGCTTTATCATGTTGATAACTTCATTAATCATTTATAGAACATGTTCTGCTTCCTCATGTCGTCACGGAAACGCCTGAGACCTCTGACCCCGAGAACCGCCTCAGCGTGGAGAATTAAAGCTGCACTGCGTAACTTTTTTACACAGAAAATTTTATGCATTTATGAGACAAAATTCAGTCCTTTTATTCTGGTAATCCTCTCCATCTTCCTCCTTCTCTCCATCTCCTCCCTCCTTCTCTCCATCTCCTTCCTCCTTCTCTCATCTCCTTCCTCCTTCTCTCATCTCCTCCCTGCTTCTCTCCATCTCCTCCCTCCTTCTCTCATCTCCTCCCTCCTTCTCTCCATCTCCTTCCTCCTTCTCTCATCTCCTCCCTGCTTCTCTCCATCTCCTCCCTCCTTCTCTCATATCCTCCCTCCTTCTCTCCATCTCCTCCCTCCTTCTCTCCATCTCCTCCCTCCTTCTCTCATCTCCTCCCTGCTTCTCTCCATCTCCTCCCTCCTTCTCTCATCTCCTCCCTCCTTCTCTCATCTCCTCCCTGCTTCTCTCCATCTCCTCCCTGCTTCTCTCCATCTCCTCCCTCCTTCTCTCATCTCCTCCCTCCTTCTCTCCATCTCCTCCCTCCTTCTCTCATCTCCTCCCTGCTTCTCTCCATCTCCTCCCTCCTTCTCTCATCTCCTCCCTCCTTCTCTCATCTCCTTCCTGCTTCTCTCCATCTCCTCCCTCCTTCTCTCATCTCCTCCCTCCTTCTCTCATCTCCTTCCTGCTTCTCTCCATCTCCTTCCTTCTTCTCTCCATCTCCTTCCTGCTTCTCTCCATCTCCTTCCTCCTTCTCTCCATCTCCTTCCTCCTTCTCTCATCTCCTTCCTCCTTCTCTCATCTCCTCCCTGCTTCTCTCCATCTCCTCCCTCCTTCTCTCATCTCCTCCCTGCTTCTCTCCATCTCCTCCCTCCTTCTCTCATCTCCTCCCTGCTTCTCTCCATCTCCTCCCTCCTTCTCTCATCTCCTCCCTCCTTCTCTCCATCTCCTTCCTCCTTCTCTCATCTCCTCCCTGCTTCTCTCCATCTCCTCCCTCCTTCTCTCATCTCCTCCCTCCTTCTCTCCATCTCCTCCCTCCTTCTCTCCATCTCCTCCCTCCTTCTCTCATCTCCTCCCTGCTTCTCTCCATCTCCTCCCTCCTTCTCTCATCTCCTCCCTCCTTCTCTCATCTCCTCCCTGCTTCTCTCCATCTCCTCCCTGCTTCTCTCCATCTCCTCCCTCCTTCTCTCATCTCCTCCCTCCTTCTCTCCATCTCCTCCCTCCTTCTCTCATCTCCTCCCTCCTTCTCTCATCTCCTTCCTGCTTCTCTCCATCTCCTCCCTCCTTCTCTCATCTCCTCCCTCCTTCTCTCATCTCCTTCCTGCTTCTCTCCATCTCCTTCCTTCTTCTCTCCATCTCCTTCCTGCTTCTCTCCATCTCCTTCCTCCTTCTCTCCATCTCCTTCCTCCTTCTCTCATCTCCTCCCTCCTTCTCTCATCTCCTTCCTGCTTCTCTCCATCTCCTTCCTTCTTCTCTCCATCTCCTTCCTCCTTCTCTCCATCTCCTTCCTCCTTCTCTCCATCTCCTTCCTCCTTCTCCATCTCTTTCCTCCTCCTCTCCATCTCCTTCCTCTTTCTCTCCATTTCCTTCCTCCTCCTCTCCATCTTCCTCCTCCTCTCCATCTCCTTCCTCCTTCTCTTCATCTCCTTCCTCCTCCTCTCCATCTCCTTCCTCCTCCTCTCCATCTCCTTCCTCCTCCTCTCCATCTCCTTCCTCCTTCTCTCCATCTCCTTCCTCCTCCTCTCCATCTCCTTCCTCCTCCTCTCCATCTCTTTCCTCCTCCTCTCCATCTCCTTCCTCCTCCTCTCCATCTCCTTCCTCCTTCTCCATCTCTTTCCTCCTCCTCTCCATCTCCTTCCTCCTTCTCTCCATCTCCTTCCTCCTTCTCTCCATCTCCTTCCTTCTCCTCTCCATCTCCTTCCTCCTTCTCTCCATCTCGTTCCTCCTTCTCTCCATCTCTTTCCTCCTTCTCTCCATCTCCTTCCTCCTTCTCTCCTTCCTCCTCCTCTCCATCTCCATCTCCTTCCTCTTTCTCTCCATCTCCTTCCTCCTCCTCTCCATCTCCTCCCTCCTCCTCTCCATCTCCTCTCTCCATCTCTTTTCCTCTCTCCATCTCCTCCTCTCCATCTCCTTCCTCCTTCTCTCCTTCCTCCTCCTCTCCATCTCCATCTCCTTCCTCTTTCTCTCCATCTCCTTCCTCCTCCTCTCCATCTCCTTCCTCCTCCTCTCCATCTCCTCTCTCTCTGTCTCCTTCCTCCTTCTCTCCATCTCCTCCTCCTCCTCCTCCTCCTCTCCATCTCCTTCCTCCTCCTCTCCATCTCCTCCTCCTCTCCATCTCCTCCTCCTCTCCATCTCCTCCTCCTCTCCATCTCCTTCCTCCTCCTCTCCATCTCCTTCCTCCTCCTCCTCTCCATCTCCTCTCTCTCTGTCTCCTTCCTCCTTCTCTCCATCTCCTTCCTCCTCCTCTCCATCTCCTTCTCTCCATCTCTTTCCTCCTTCTCTCCATCTCCTTCCTCCTTCTCGCCATCTCCTTCTCTCATCTCCTTCCTCCTTCTCTCCATCTCCTTCCTTCTTCTCTCCATCTCCTTCCTCCTCCTCTCCATCTCCTTTCTCCTTCTCTCCATCTCCTTTCTCCTTCTCTCCATCTCCTCCTCTCCATCTCCTTCCTCCTCTCCATCTCCTTCCTCCTCCTCTCCATCTCCTCCCTCCTCCTCTCCATCTCCTCTCTCCATCTCTTTTCCTCTCTCCATCTCCTCCTCTCCATCTCCTTCCTCCTTCTCTCATCTCCTTCTCTCATCTCCTTCCTCCTTCTCTCCATCTCCCTCCTCCTTCTCTCCATCTCCTTCCTCCTTCTCTCCATCTCCCTCCTCCTTCTCTCCATCTCCTTCCTTCTTCTCTCCATCTCCTTCCTCCTTCTCTCCATCTCCTTCCTCCTTCTCTCCATCTCCTTCTCTCATCTCCTTCCTCCTCCTCTCCATCTCCTTCCTCCTCCTCTCATCTCCTTCCTCCTCCTCTCCATCTCCTTCCTCCTCCTTTCCATCTCCTTCCTCCTCCTCTCCATCTCCTTCCTCCTTCTCTCCATCTCCTTCTTCCTTCTCTCCATCTCCTTCCTCCTTCTCTCCATCTCCTTCCTCCTCCTCTCCATCTCCCTCCTCCTTCTCTCCATCTCCCTCCTCCTTCTCTCCATCTCCTTCCTCCTCCTCTCCATCTCCCTCCTCCTTCTCTCCATCTCCTTCCTCCTCCTCTCCATCTCCTCTCTCTCTGTCTCCTTCTTCTTTCTCTCCATCTCCTTCCTCCTTCTCTCCATCTCCTTCCTTCTCCTCTCCATCTCCTTCCTCCTCCTCTCCATCTCCTCTCTCTGTCTCCTTCTTCTTTCTCTCCATCTCCTTCCTCCTTCTCTCCATCTCCTTCCTTCTCCTCTCCATCTCCTTCCTCCTCTTCTCATCTCCTTCCTCCTTCTCTCCATCTCCTTCCTCCTCCTCTCCATCTCCTCCTCTCCATCTCCTTCCTCCTTCTCTCCATCTCCTTCCTCCTTTTCCATCTCCTTCCTCCTTCTCTCCATCTCCTTCCTCCTTCTCTCCATCTCCTTCCTCCTTTTCCATCTCCTTCCTCCTTCTCTCCATCTCCTTCCTCCTTTTCCATCTCCTTCCTCCTTCTCTCCATCTCCTTCCTCCTTCTCTCCATCTCCTTCCTCCTTTCCATCTCTCTCTCTCTCTCTGTCTTTCGCTGAGTTCAGACACATTTTTCCTCCTCTTTCTTATCTCTATCTGCTCTTTGTCTGTGTGCATCTTTTGTCTTCGTCTCTGTTCCTCCTGTTGGAGCAGATTTTCGAAATCCTAAATTATGGAATTGATAAGCTGGTCCCTCAACACAGATCGGCACGCACAAAGAAATGTGGGTTTGGGAGAGCCGACTTTTCCGGACGGAACCTTTTACTTGTTGGATGTTTGATGGCTGGACATCTGATTGGCCCGGGAATGTTTCTGATCCATCGGAGCGAATAAGAATCTCCCAAAGCTGTAAATGTACACCACAGCAGAGCCGTCGCAGGACTACATCAGAAGGAGACACAGATTGAACTGTACCATCTCAATCTGTGGATACCCCCTGACGCTCGGATACCATCACGAATATGTTTGTGGAACTGTGCGAAACAGTCCGCCGTCATCTACGCGCCAGGAGGGAGGACTGGAGAGTCTCAGACTTTGCAGTACCAAGTTTCAGACCAATTGTCCGTTCACATGAGTTCTAAAGTGTTTGATTATGTGCATCTCCCCCTTTAATTTCAACTCTCCCAGGAAATCTTCGATAAACAGGACTATTTTGACTGTCTTCTGCTGACCGTCTGCTGCATTTGGACACTCCCAAGGACACTCACCATAATCAAAGGACATGTCTATCAGTTGGCTAACGCATATTTATGAAAACACTCTGCTCTTCTTCATAGCTGTCCGCCTCGCCTGTCACATATTCCATAATGTTTTCCAAACAAAAAGATGCCCTGTGTAAACTATTCCACTGTATTATGTCTTCGTCTGTTGTTATTGATTGTATTGATTCCTATTCTGTTCATGTTCTTGTATCACTGAAGAGAGAGGGGGACGTTAGCGCCCCCTGTCGGCTGCTTTAAGGTCCCGTCCATTTCCAAGTCTTTTTGTTGTTTACGATGACAAATAAACACTTCCATCCTCCTCTTGTTTCATAGACTTGCGCTCATCAACTCCACGTCCATTTGAGGACAGCACAGAGTTTCCTGTGGGGTGGGGACAGGTGTCTCTGAGGACAGGTGTGTCTGGGGACAGGTGTCTCTGAGGACAGGTGTCTCTGAGGACAGGTGTGTCTGGGGACAGGTGTGTCTGGGGACAGGTGTCTCTGAGGACAGGTGTCTCTGAGGACAGGTGTCTCTGGGGACAGGTGTGTCACATGTTCATGACGCTCTGGTCTTAGAAGAAGAACTGACTTTATTGATCTCACACTGGAGAAATTATTCTCTGCATTTTAACCCATCCTATAAATATATACTGTATATACAGGTATATATGGGGATATATATATATGGGGATATATATATATGGGGACAGGTGTATATACAGTATATATTTATATATATATGGGGATATATATATATATATATATATATAAATATATACTGTATATACAGTATATATATATATATATATATATATATATATATATATATATATATATATATATAAATATATACTGTTCTGGGGACAGGTGTCTCTGGGGACAGGTGTCTCTGAGGACAGGTGTCTCTGGGGACAGGTGTGTCTGAGGACAGGTGTGTCTGGGGACAGGTGTGTCAGGGGACAGGTGTCTCTGAGGACAGGTGTCTCTGAGGACAGGTGTCTCTGAGGACAGGTGTGTCACATGTTCATGACGCTCTGGTCTTAGCGACAAATCACTTTCATTTACACAAAGACAGAAACAGATCCAGATCCGCTCTATTCTCTCTCAGGCCAATACAGAGACACTGATGCTTTTGTCACCGGTCGTATCGACGACTGTAACGCTCTGCTCTCTGCTCTTCACAAAAACAGGATTTCAGGTTTGCAAATACAGTGGTACCTCACCTTACGAAATTAATTCGTTCCAGAAGTGGTTTCGTAACGTGAATTTTTCATAAGTTGAGTAGCTATTTCAATGGAAAAGGCCTGATCCGTTCCAAGGTGTTTTTTTATTTTTATAGTGTAACATTTTTTAATAGTGTAACATTGGTTCTGCGTCCTGATTGGCTAAGAGACTAGACCAGGACTAAATGTGGACTAAACCAGGTCTAGACCAGAACTAAAGCTGGACTGGACCTGGACTAAACCAGGATTAAACCACCACGTGTAGCTCTTTGCTGGTTTCGTGCGGCTGGTTTGTGGCTCGGGCTCCAGAGGACGCGGTCCGGGCGCCGCGGTTCTCGTGCTCACAGCCTCGGTGCCGGTCGTGCAGACCAGGACTAGGGGTGCTCCTCGCCGCGCGGTGCCGTGCTCCTCGCTCCTCGCGCGGTGCGTTCATGTCTCCGCGCTGCTTCCGGAGTCGTGTCTCCCCCCACGCTTCACTATTTAATACATTTTGTTGAAAATCTTGCGTGTTCGGCGCTAGAGCCAAGAGGCCGAGAAAGGTGCTTTTTGAGCGGGGAGAACAGCGGGGCATCTGAGCGCACATTATTCGAATGTTTGAGATTTCGCGTTTCGTAACTTGAATTTTCTTTCGTATCTAGAGACCAAAATTTAACATGAAGGCGTTTCGTAACTTGGATTTTTCGTATGTCGGGTCTTTCGTAAGGTGAGGTACCACTGTAATCCAAAACTCAGCAGCTCGTGTCCTGACTAGGACCAGAGGGCAGGACCACATTAGGATTGGCTCCCTGTGAGTTTCAGGATAGATTTTAAAGTTCTTTTACTGGTTTTTAAATGTCTTAATGGTCTTGGGCCTTCTTATCTTTCAGAACTGCTTTCCCCTTATGAACCTTCACAGGCCCTGAGCTCCTCCGGCAGCTCCTGGTCATTCCCAAAGTCCGGACACACACGGAGAGGCGTCTTTCCAGGACTACGGCCCTCGTCTATGGAACTGCCGGAGGAGCTCAGGGCCAAAGAGAACTTTAAGAGTGGCTCAAGACTCACCTGTTTAGCTCGGCCTTTGATTGACTTCGGTCGTCTGTTTGCTCGTCTTTTGTTTGTTCTTTTGTTTGTTTGCTCGTCTGCTTGTTCGTCTGTTTGCTTTGCCATCTGTTTTCAAGACTAAATAACAAACTAATTATGGGGATGGTCCCGGGTCAAATATAGAAACAACTTCTCCTGTGCGAGATCAATAAAGTCAATCTTCTAATCCTTGACCACTGTGAGGCGCTTTGTGCTACAAGTTTGTATGAAAAACGCCTTATAAATATTGTTTGATTGATTGAAACATTCCACAATATGAACTTCTAACACAAAAGAATCAGTAAAGACAACTCTGAGACTGAGGGACAGACTGAGGGACAGACTGAGGGACAGACTGAGGGACAGACTGAGGGACAGACTGAAGGACAGACTGAGGGACAGACTGAAGGACAGACTGAAGGACAGACTGGAGGACAGACTGAAGGACAGACTGAGGACAGACTGAAGGACAGACTGGAGGACAGACTGAAGGACAGACTGAGGGACAGACTGAGGGACAGACTGAAGGACAGACTGAAGGACAGACTGGAGGACAGACTGAAGGACAGACTGAGGGACAGACTGAAGGACAGACTGAAGGACAGACTGGAGGACAGACTGAAGGACAGACTGAGGACAGGACAGACTGAGGGACAGACTGAGGGACAGACTGAAGGACAGACTGAGGACAGGACAGACTGAGGACAGACTGAAGGACAGACTGAAGGACAGACTGAGGGACAGACTGAGGGACAGACTGAGGGACAGACTGAGGGACAGACTGAAGGACAGACTGAAGGACAGACTGGAGGACAGACTGAAGGACAGACTGAGGACAGGACAGACTGAGGGACAGACTGAGGGACAGACTGAGGACAGACTGAAGGACAGACTGAGGACAGACTGAGAGACAGACTGAAGGACAGACTGAGGGACAGACTGAAGGACAGACTGAAGGACAGACTGAAGAACAGACTGAGGGACAGACTGAAGGACAGACTGAAGGACAGGGACAGACTGAGGACAGACTGAGAGACAGACTGAAGGACAGACTGAGGGACAGACTGAAGGACAGACTGAAGGACAGACTGAGGGACAGACTGAAGGACAGACTGAAGGACAGGGACAGACTGAAGGACAGACTGAAGGACAGACTGAGGGACAGACTGAAGGACAGACTGAAGGACAGACTGAGGGACAGACTGAGGGACAGACTGAGGGACAGACTGAGGGACAGACTGAAGGACAGACTGAAGGACAGACTGAGGGACAGACTGAAGGACAGACTGAGGGACAGACTGAGGGACCGAGATCGATGACTCCAGGACTGAAATGATCCAGATGATTCTAGTGAAGGTATGTGGAGTTTAAAAACACAGTGGAGCACTTCCTGTATCACCACATGATGACATCACGAGGTGGAACAGAGCCTAAATCTGCCTGTGTTAAACATGTGAATGAAACAAAACACGACTCGAGGAAACAACGTTAGAACAGTTTTATTGTGCTTTATCGTGGTTATAACTTTATTGATTATTCATAGAGATTTATGATTTTAGTTTGACGTTGGTATTGATTGATAAGCAACCAATAAATCGTTGATTCACCAGTACAAAGAACTCTTTTTGGACTGCACAAGGAAGTGAGGTGATAAATGTTTTTAGATAAGCCTGTTTCGTCTTTTGTACGAAGTCGTGTCACAAATTTAGAATTATTTATTACAATGTTTTAAACATGAGTTATTGGAATGTGATTTGTGAGCTGCTGTGTCCAAGTCATTTCCCCTGTGGATCAATAAAGTCCCATTCCTCTTTACCCCCAAAAGTCCTGGTTTAGTCCTGGTTTAGTCCTGGTTTATTCCTGGTTTAGTCCTGGTTTTGTTCTGGTTTAGTCCTGGTTTAGTCCTGGTTTAGTCCTGGTTTAGTCCTGGTTTTGTTCTGGTTTAGTCCTGGTTTAGTCCTGGTTTAGTCCTGGTTTTGTTCTGGTTTAGTCCTGGTTTTGTTCTGGTTTTGTTCTGGTTTAGTCCTGGTTTAGTCCTGGTTTAGTCCTGGTTTAGTCCTTGTTTTGTTCTGGTTTAGTCCTGGTTTTGTTCTGGTTTAGTCCTGGTTTAGTCCTTGTTTAGTCCTGGTTTAGTCCTGGTTTAGTCCTGGTTTAGTCCTTGTTTTGTTCTGGTTTAGTCCTGGTTTAGTCCTGGTTTTGTTCTGGTTTAGTCCTGGTTTAGTCCTGGTTTAGTCCTTGTTTAGTCCTGGTTTAGTCCTGGTTTAGTCCTGGTTTAGTCCTGGTTTTGTTCTGGTTTAGTCCTGGTTTAGTCCTGGTTTAGTCCTTGTTTTGTTCTGGTTTAGTCCTGGTTTAGTCCTGGTTTAGTCCTGGTTTTGTTCTGGTTTTGTTCTGGTTTAGTCCTGGTTTAGTCCTGGTTTAGTCCTGGTTTAGTCCTGGTTTAGTCCTGGTTTAGTCCTGGTTTAGTCCTGGTTTAGTCCTGGTTTAGTCCTTGTTTTGTTCTGGTTTAGTCCTGGTTTAGTCCTGGTTTAGTCCTGGTTTTGTTCTGGTTTTGTTCTGGTTTAGTCCTGGTTTAGTCCTGGTTTAGTCCTGGTTTAGTCCTGGTTTAGTCCTGGTTTTGTTCTGGTTTAGTCCTGGTTTAGTACTGGTTTAGTACTGGTTTAGTCCTGGATTAGTCCTGGTTTAGTCCTTGTTTTGTTCTGGTTTAGTCCTGGTTTAGTCCTGGTTTTGTTCTGGTTTAGTCCTGGTTTAGTCCTGGTTTAGTCCTTGTTTTGTTCTGGTTTTGTTCTGGTTTAGTCCTGGTTTTGTTCTGGTTTAGTCCTGGTTTAGTCCTGGTTTTGTTCTGGTTTAGTCCTGATTTAGTCCCGGTTTAGTCCTCGTCCTGATCCCAAAACCTGTCTGAGCTTGTAGTCGTACCCCTTCGTTCCAAGTCTGGTCAAGAGTTTACTTTGTTTCAAGGGGTTTGTAGCCCGAGGTCGTGGCCCGAGCCCTTGATCAGAATTAGAATTGGGACGCCCTTTGACCTCACATGAACAGGCAGAACCAAGGGGTAGGGGTAAGTGGAAGGAGAACACTTCTGCTGTAAGGTCGTGATGTTGTCTTTGAGTGTTCTTGCTGTGTCAGAGCGTCTCACGGATCTGGTCTGGCGACGTCTCCTGCCAAGTCCTCAGGGTGCAGGAGGAGCCCAGAAGTCACATCACATACACACATTTAGAGACAAAATCTAAAATATAGTCATATAATGCATGTTACAGGTCAGATCTGTGGAGAGGCGTCCCCGCTCACACTCAGAATGTTTGTGTTTGTTTTTCTCTGTATTGCTGAGCTCTAAAACCACCTGTGATTGAATAAATGTAAAGTAGAGCTGTTTAAAGTCACACTGTGGAACATTCTAGGTGGAGCAGGGGTGTATCCATAGAAATAAGAAGGTGACAGACCCAGCTCTGTCTCCATGGCAACCGGAGAAAGCTAAAAAAATGTGTGTGTGTGTGTGTGTGTTTGTATATTTCCTGTTTGTTTGTGTATTTCCTGTTTGTTTGTTTGTGTATTTCCTGTTTGTTTGTTTTTTTCCTGTTTGTTTGTATATTTGCTGTTTGTTTGTATATTTCCTGTTTGTTTGTGTATTTCCTGTTTGTTTGTATATTTCCTGTATGTTTGTGTATTTCCTGTTTGTTTGTATATTTCCTGTTTGTTTGTTTATTTCCTGTTTGTTTGTATATTTCCTGTTTATTTGTATATTTCCTGTATGTTTGTGTATTTCCTGTTTGTTTGTATATTTCCTGTTTGTTTGTTTATTTCCTGTTTGTTTTTATATTTCCTGTTTGTTTGTATATTTCCTGTTTGTTTGTGTATTTCCTGTTTGTTTGTATATTTCCTGTTTGTTTGTATATTTCCTGTGTATGTTTGTGTATTTCCTGTATGTTTGTTTGTGTATTTCCTGTTTGTTTGTGTATTTCCTGTTTGTTTGTGTATTTCCTGTTTGTTTGTGTATTTCCTGTTTGTTTGTATATTTCCTGTATGTTTGTTTTTTTCCTGTGTATGTTTGTATATTTCCTGTATGTTTGTTTGTGTATTTCCTGTTTGTTTGTATATTTCCTGTTTGTTTGTGTATTTCCTGTTTGTTTGTGTATTTCCTGTTTGTTTTTATATTTCCTGTTTGTTTTTATATTTCCTGTTTGTTTGTATATTTCCTGTTTATTTGTATATTTCCTGTATGTTTGTTTATTTCCTGTTTGTTTGTATATTTCCTGTATGTTTGTATATTTCCTGTTTATTTGTATATTTCCTGTATGTTTGTGTATTTCCTGTTTGTTTGTGTATTTCCTGTTTATTTGTATATTTCCTGTTTGTTTGTATATTTCCTGTTTATTTGTATATTTCCTGTATGTTTGTGTATTTCCTGTTTGTTTGTGTATTTCCTGTTTATTTGTATATTTCCTGTTTGTTTGTGTATTTCCTGTTTGTTTGTGTATTTCCTGTGTATGTTTGTGTATTTCCTGTATGTAATTATCTCAATTGTACCTGTAATATCAAAGGTACTAGAGAAGTTGGAGGCTGAACAGTTAATGACTTATTTGGAAGAAAATAAACTACTTAATTCTAAACAATATGGATTTAGACCAAACCATTCTACTGAAATGGCAGTTTGACATTTTACAGAATTTGTAAAATGCACTTTAGATGATGGTAAATGCGTTGGAGCAGTATTTCTTGAAGCATTTGATACTGTAAACCACATGTTCCTGATAAGGAAATTGAAACAACTAAATTTCTCTACACATGCATTAAGTTGGTTTAAATCCTATCTTGAACAGAGACAACAATGTGTTAAAATAAATGGTGTAAAATCAGAGATACAAAAATGTAATTTGGGTGTACCGCAAGGGTCCATTTTGGGCCCTCTGCTTTTCTGCTTGTATATAAATGATATGCCAAAAGTCTGCAAAGACACCATTTGCCAAATGTATGCAGATGATACAATCATTTACGTAGCAGCAGACACCCCAAAAAGGCTTCAGAGTTGTTAAACAAACAGCTAAGCAGCATCAGAATGGCTCCAAAACAATTGCTTAACTCTGAATTACACCAAAACTGTCTCAATGTGTTTTTCACTGAAGAAAATAACAAACAATGAACTTAAAATAATCATTGATAAACATGAAATAGAGCAGGTACATGAATTTAAGTATTTGGGAGTGGTTTTGGACTCTAAATTGAAATTTGATGCCTACGTTAAAAAAATGACAAAGACCATAAAGACAAATATAAACTGTTTTCGTATGATTTGATCCTGTGTATCCAATCAAGCTGCAAAAGTATATTTGCATGCTATGATTTTATCCCACATGGCAGATTGTTCCATTGTCTGGGGCCAAGCCACAAAATCTGTTCTTAAACCTTTGGTATCGCTGCATAAACAAGCACTTAAGATATTTGACCAAAAAACAATCAAATGGCATCATTGTAAAATTATCCAAAAATATAACATGACATTTGAGAACTTTGTAAATTTTACATTTTTAAAAGCCATTTTTAAGTGCCTTAATGGCCTTGCTCCTAAAGAAATGTGCAATTTAGTGCAAAAGTATACAAATGAAGGAGTAAGGACGAGAGCTGCAGTGAGTGGGAACTGCAAAGTTAAAAGATGTCCGACGACTCTGGGTCAGTCGGCTTTCTCAGTAAAAGCGTCACATCTGTGGAACTCTCTGCCACTGGAGCTGAAGTCACATTCGGACATTAGACTTTTCTCCACAAAATTGAAAAACTGGCTCAAAGAGAATCAACAGTGTGAACACTGAGCTGCCCTTGTGTACAGTGGACAATCATGGACAATCTTTTATGTGTGTGTTTGTATGCTTTTTATTAACTGTTCTCCCCCTTTTTATTAACCGTTTTTATTAACCCCCTTTTTTATTAACTGCTTTTTATTAACTGTTCTCCCCCTACACCTTAAAAGCCTAACAGGGACGGAGGCTGCAAATGAGCTAATGGCTATAAGCCTTATGTGCATAGACATCGGTGACCTGTTGGTGGCAGTGTTTAATGTACTGTCCCTGTCAAATAAATAAATAAATAAAATAAAAATGTTTGTTTGTATATTTCCTGTATGTTTGTGTATTTCCTGTGTATGTTTATATATATCCTGTATGTTTGTTTGTGTATTTCCTGTTTGTTTGTATATTTCCTGTTTGTTTGTGTATTTCCTGTATGTTTGTTTGTATATTTCCTGTATGTTTGTTTGTGTATTTCCTGTATGTTTGTTTGTATATTTCCTGTATGTTTGTTTGTGTATTTCCTGTGTATGTTTGTATATATCCTGTATGTTTGTTTGTATATTTCCTGTTTGTTTGTATATTTCCTGTGTATGTTTGTGTATTTCCTGTATGTTTGTTTGTGTATTTCCTGTATGTTTGTGTATTTCCTGTATGTTTGTTTGTGTATTTCCTGTATGTTTGTTTGTATATTTCCTGTATGTTTGTGTATTTCCTGTGTATGTTTGTATATATCCTGTATGTTTGTTTGTGTATTTCCTGTTTGTTTGTGTATTTCCTGTATATTTCCTGTTTATTTGTGTATTTCCTGTATGTTTGTTTGTGGATTTCCTGTTTGTTTATATATTTCCTGTTTGTTTATATATTTCCTGTTTGTTTGCATATTTCCTGTTTGTTTGTGTATTTCCTATATGTTTGTGTATTTCCTGTTTGTTTGTGTATTTCCTGTGTATGTTTGTATATTTCCTGTATGTCTGTATATTTCCTGTTTGTTTGTGTATTTCCTGTATGTTTGTTTGTGTATTTCCTGTGTATGATTGTATATTTCCTGTGTATGTTTGTATATTTCCTGTATGTTTGTGTATTTCCTGTTTGTTTATATATTTCCTGTTTGTTTGCATATTTCCTGTTTGTTTGTGTATTTCCTATATGTTTGTGTATTTCCTGTTTGTTTGTGTATTTCCTGTGTATGTTTGTATATTTCCTGTATGTCTGTATATTTCCTATATGTTTGTGTATTTCCTGTTTGTTTGTGTATTTCCTGTTTGTTTGTATATTTCCTGTTTGTTTGTGTATTTCCTGTATGTTTGTTTGTGTATTTTCTGTTTGTTTATATATTTCCTGTATGTTTGTGTATTTCCTGTATGTTTGTTTGTGTATTTCCTGTTTGTTTGTGTATTTCCTGTTTGTTTGTATATTTCCTGTTTGTGTATTTCCTTGTATCTCTGCTCCTCTGTGTGAAGCGTGTCGTCCGTTCAAAATAAAAGTCGGACACGAGCCAAAGCGAACGGGCAGCAGAGGACCACCGGGTCACAACCTGTGGAACTTCAGTGAGCGGCCACGTTATCTGAGCGTCGCTCTGTGGTGTCAAAACTCCACACACGAAATCTAAAACCTGAAAGAGCTGCTACAGGTTCCGCAGAAACACACCTTTATTATTACTCTGCATCACCAAAGGTCTAAACGCTCTGGTCCACCTTGTGATGTCACCCAAATGATTCTAGTGAAGGTGTGTGGAGTTTAAAAACACTTCCTGTATCACCACATGATGACATCACAAGGTGGAACAGAGCATTTTGAGAGAGCAGTTTGTGTGTTAAACGTGTGAATAAAACAAAACACAGCTCCAGGAGTGACGAACCCTCTCACTGTGAGTCACCGGTGTGAGAATATCAGACTGTCCTTAGAGATCTACGTTTGAACTCATTTCAGTTCATGTTTTAGCTCCTCCAAAGAGCCTCAGGCCAAAGAGTTTCATCAGAACTCATCTACGAATGTTCTGGGTTCTACTTGTACACAAACAAGCAGGAAATATACAAACAAGCAGGAAATATACAAACATACACAGGAAATATACAAACAAACAGGAAATATACAAACATACAGGAAATATACAAACAAACATACAGGAAATACACAAACAAACAGGAAATATACAAACATACAGGAAATATACAAACAAACAGGAAATATACAAACAAACATACAGGAAATATACAAACATACAGGAAATACACAAACAAACATACAGGATATACACACACATACACAGGAAATACACAAACATACACGAAATATACAAACATACAGGAAATATACAAACATACAGGAAATATACAAAGATACAGGAAATATACAAACATACATACACAGGAAATATACAAACATACACAGGAAATATACAAACAAACAGGAAATATACAAACATACAGGAAATATACAAACAAACAGGAAATATACAAACAAACATACAGGAAATATACAAACATACAGGAAATACACAAACAAGCAGGAAATATACAAACATACAGGAAATATACAAACAAACAGGAAATATATAAACATACAGTAAATATACAAACATACAGGAAATATACAAACATACAGGAAATATACAAACATACACAGGAAATATACAAACATACAGGAAATATACAAACATACAGGAAATATACAAACAAGCAGGAAATATACAAACATACAGGAAATATACAAACAAACAGGAAATATACAAACAAACATACACAGGAAATATACAAACATACAGGAAATATACAAACATACACAGGAAATATACAAACAAGCAGGAAATATACAAAGATACAGGAAATATACAAACAAACAGGAAATATACAAACAAACATACACAGGAAATATACAAACATACAGGAAATATACAAACAAGCAGGAAATATCCAAACATACAGGAAAAACACAAACATACAGGAAATATACAGACATACAGGAAATATACAAACAAACAGGAAATATACAGACATACAGGAAATATACAAACATGCAGGAAATATCCAAACATACAGGAAATACACAAACATACAGGAAATATACAGACATACAGGAAATATACAAACAAACAGGAAATATACAAACAAACAGGAAATACACAAACAAACATACAGGATATACACACACATACACAGGAAATACACAAACATACAGGAAATATACAAACATACAGGAAATATACAAACATACACAGGAAATATACAAACATACACAGGAAATACACAAACATACAGGAAATATACAAACATACAGGAAATATACAAACATACACAGGAAATATACAAACATACACAGGAAATACACAAACATACAGGAAATATACAAACAAACTGGAAATATACAAACAAACATACACAGGAAATACACAAACATACAGGAAATACACAAACATACAGGAAATACACAAACATACAGGAAATATACAAACATACAGGAAATATACAAACAAACATACACAGGAAATACACAAACATACAGGAAATATACAAACATACAGGAAATATACAAACATACACAGGAAATATACAAACATACACAGGAAATACACAAACATACACAGGAAATATACAAACATACACAGGAAATATACAAACATACACAGGAAATATACAAACATACAGGAAATATACAAACATACACTAAATGTTCTGGGTTCTACTTGTGTAGACACTGTAAACACTCCAAACTGCAGTAAAAGGCTCTTGTTTACGTCACCTCTGCTTTACAGTTTACTTTGTGTAGACTGCCCTCTACTGGGTTAAAGAGGAATGACAACTGGACCTGCAGAGGAGAACTTTACCCAAGAGTCCACGACATCAGTGAGAACACGTCAACGTGTCATTTAAAAAAAAGCACATTTCAGGAGAGCCCAACACAGCCTCCAGAAAAGTGACGGTGTAGAGCTTTAATTCTGCGGCGGGTGGACTTGGAGCTTTACAGAGTCACACGTGTATCTTCTGAGTAGATTAGACAAAGGTCAGCTTTGTTTAGCGCGGCGCTGGGGCCGGTCCCGGGGCCGGTCCCGGGGCTGGAGAAATGAGACGCGTCTCACCTTTTCAAAATAAACTAGGCAGATTCTGGTCAAAATATTTATGAAAAATACTTCATGAAAATGTCTAAAAGTGGTGAGAGTAGAACAGAGTGATTTTAAAGAAATGTTTCACTTTAAACTGTGTCTGTTTTTTGTGTATTTTCCGTCCCAACGGCCGCGGAACAAACCCGCGCCTTTATTTTGTTAGAGTTTCCGGTGATGAGCGCGGAGTTTGACGCAGCGGCGCGCGAGGATAAAGGAATTTGACGTGAGCAGGAGGAAAGTTCACACAGACACACACACACACACACACACACACACACACACACACACACACACACACACACACACACACACACACACACACACACACACACACACACGGGACTTTGCTCAGAGTTTCTCGCTCTCCGGTGTACACTCCGGTGTACTCTCCGGTGTACATACTCTCTATCACGGGATCACCGTGAGCCGCGCTCGGTCCCGGACATGTCCGCGCTGCTCGTGTCCTTGGCGGTGGTGGGGGCGGTGGTGCTCGGGTGTGAGGCGGTCCGGTGGGCCGCGGGCCGGTACCTGCCCGGGGCGTACTGGCTTTACGCGCTGGAGGTCGCGGGCACGCTGCAGTTGTGTTGGTGCGCGCACGAGCTGACGGTGCTCGGGGACGGCGCGGACCTGCCGGTGTCCGCGCGCCTCACGCTGCTGTACGTGGTCACGGTGGTGCACTTGGGCAGTTTCCGCGGGGCCAGCTGTTCGTTCATCGCGCCGCTGGAGCGCGCGTGCCGCCGGAGGATGAGCGTCAGAGCGGCCGCGGGGGTCACGTGCTGTCAGCTGGCGGCGGCTCTCGCGGCGCACGCGCTCGCGGTGCTCGTGTGGTCCCGGGGCTGGTCGGACGCGCACCTGCGGCACCGGAGGTTCGGGTACCGGTGCTTCGACCCTCTGGGCGGGACGCTGCTGGAGGCCGCGGCGGTGGAGCTCGTGTGCGCCTTCGTCATTCAGGCGGTGGTCCTCCACCTCCACAGACTAGAGCCGCCGCTCCGGGGGCACGCGCTCAGCGCCGTGATCACCGCGCTGGTGTACGCAGGTGAGACCACGTGCTGACGTCATCACAACAACATTCACTCAAAGAAAGGGCCTTTAATTCTCTTTTCTGAACTCCACACTTTGTTCTTCTGAACCTGTTCTTCTCGTTTGGAGAACATCTCAGGTCCTCTGGGCTTTTGCACTCTTTAATTAAACTTTCACACGCAAAACTTTACACAAACAAACTCATTAGAACATTAAGTTTGAGGGCACGTCAGTGACGTCACACTTTTCACTCAGATCAAACACGAATGTCCCGGAGGAAAAGCTCGTGTGTGTTTGTCTCTGTGACATTTTAAAATCTAAATATGAGTTTTCTATTTTCAGGACACAGGGTCATTGTTTAAATAAAACACAGTGTGACACATCTGAGGTCCTGACCTCAGGGGCCCCAGGGGCCCCAGGGCCCTCCTCTGGGCTGTGGCTAAAGTTTCCTTCATCTGATTAGTTTCATTGATAAATACAGTTGTATTTGTGATTACATTTTGAAATATGGATTTACAACATTATTACAGTGGTACCTCACCTTACGAAATTAATTTGTTCCAGAAGTGGTTTCGTAACGTGAAAAATTCCTAAGTTGAGTCGATATTTCAATGGAAAAAGTCTGATCCGTTCCAAGGCCCCGATCTAAGTTTTTTTTTTTTATAGTGTCCCGGGGCCCGAGTTTCACCTTTGCTCTGGATTCTGTACGACCCTGAGACACGTCTGTGTTTGTGCGTTTTATATTGTGTGTGTGGTTTGTGTGTTTTATATTGTGTGTGTGGTTTGTGTGTTTTATATTGTGTGTGTGGTTTGTGTGTTTTATATTGTGTGTGTGGTTTGTGCGTTTTATATTGTGTGTTTGTGCGTTTTATATTGTGTGTGTGGTTTGTGTGTTTTATATTGTGTGTGTGGTTTATGTGTTTTATATTGTGTGTGTGGTTTGTGCGTTTTATATTGTGTGTGTGGTTTGTGCGTTCAGGTGCACACATCTCTGGAGCCGTCTTTAACCCGGTCCTCGCCGTGTCCCTCGTGTTCTCCTGCAGTGGACACTCGTACCTCGAGTACATGTTTGTGTACTGGCTCGGACCCACGCTGGGTAAGACCCGCCCACTGAGACACGCCCACTGTGACACACCCACTGAGACACACCCACTGTGACACACCCACAGAGACACACCCACTGAAACACACCCACTGTGACACGTCCACAGAGACACCTCCACTGTGACACACCCACTGAGACACACCCACTGAGACACACCCACTGAAACACACCCACTGTGACACACCCACTGAGACACACCCACTGTGACACACCCACAGAGACACACCCACTGAAACACACCCACTGTGACACGTCCACAGAGACACCTCCACTGTGACACACCCACTGAGACACACCCACTGAGACACACCCACTGAAACACACCCACTGTGACACGTCCACAGAGACACACCCACTGTGACACGCCCACTGTGACACACCCACTGAGACACACCCACTGAGACACACCCACTGTGACACACCCACTGAAACACACCCACTGTGACACGTCCACAGAGACACACCCACTGTGACACGCCCACTGTGACACACCCACTGACACACGCCCACTGAGACACACCCACTGTGACACGTCCACAGAGACACGCCCACTGACACACGCCCACTGAGACACACCCACTGTGACACACCCACTGTGACACACCCACTGTGACACGCCCACTGAGACACACCCACTGTGACACACCCACTGTGACACACCCACTGACACACGCCCACTGAGACACACCCACTGTGACACGTCCACAGAGACACGCCCACTGTGACACACCCACTGACACACGCCCACTGAGACACACCCACTGTGACACACCCACTGAGACACACCCACTGTGACACACCCACTGTGACACACCCACTGAGACACACCCACTGTGACACGCCCACTGAGACACACCCACTGTGACACGCCCACTGAGACACACCCACTGTGACACGTCCACTGTGACACACCCACTGTGACACACCCACTGAGACACACCCACTGTGACACACCCACTGAGACACACCCACTGTGACACACCCACTGAGACACACCCACTGTGACACACCCACTGTGACACACCCACTGTGACACGCCCACTGTGACACGCCCACTGTGACACGCCCACAGAGACACACCCACTGTGACACGTCCACTGTGACACGCCCACTGAGACACACCCACTGTGACACGTCCACTGAGACACGCCCACAGAGACACGCCCACTTCTCTTCCTCCAGGTCGATGTTCTTCACGGTGACACTCGTAGGTTTGGGCAGCGTCACGTCGTCGTTTTGGTCCAAATGTAAAAATAACGCTCTGATCTAGTGTGAGGGGTCCCGGTTTAGTCCCGGTTTAGTCCCGGTTTAGTCCCGGTTTAGTCCCGGTTTAGTCCCGGTTTAGTCCCGGTTTAGTCCCGGTTAAGTCCCGGTTTAGTCCCGGTTTAGTCCCGGTTTAGTCCAGGTCTAGTCCAGGTCTAGTCCTGGTTTAGTCCCGGTTTAGTCCCGGTTAAGTCCCGGTTTAGTCCCGGTTTAGTCCCGGTTTAGTCCAGGTCTAGTCCAGGTCTAGTCCTGGTCTAGTCCCGGTTTAGTCCCGGTTTAGTCCCGGTTTAGTCCCGGTTTAGTCCTGGTTTAGTCCCGGTTTAGTCCCGGTTTAGTCCTGGTTTAGTCCCGGTTTAGTCCTGGTTTAGTCCCGGTTTAGTCCTGGTTTAGTCCCGGTTTAGTCCCGGTTTAGTCCTGGTTTAGTCAGATCAAGTCGTTAAAACAGTTAAAACACACGTGACCCACACTTTGTGGTTTAACTTTGACTTTCTGTGCGTTTGTTTGTGTGTTTGTGTGTTTGTGTGTTCGTTTGTGTGTTTGTTTGTGTGTTCGTTTGTGCGTTTGTGTGTTCGTTTGTGCGTTTGTTTGTGTGTTCATTTGTGTGTTCGTTTGTGCGTTTGTTTGTGTGTTCGTTTGTGTGTTTGTGTGTTCGTTTGTGTGTTTGTTTGTGTGTTCGTTTGTGTGTTTGTGCGTTCGTTTGTGCGTTTGTTTGTGTGTTCATTTGTGTGTTTGTGCGTTTGTTTGTGCGTTTGTTTGTGCGTTTGTTTGTGCGTTTGTTTGTGCGTTCGTTTGTGCGTTTGTTTGTGTGTTCGTTTGTGCATTTGTTTGTGTGTTTGTTTGTGTGTTCGTTTGTGCGTTTGTTTGTGCGTTTGTTTGTGTGTTCATTTGTGTGTTTGTGCGTTTGTTTGTGCGTTTGTTTGTGCGTTTGTTTGTGTGTTCGTTTGTGCGTTTGTTTGTGCGTTTGTTTGTGTGTTCATTTGTGTGTTTGTGCGTTCGATTGTGCGTTTGCGTGTTCAGGTGTGGTCAGCTGTAAACTGCTCTTCGAGATCGTCCTCCCCTTCCTGTGTGGGCGGAGCTTCGTCACCGTGGAGACGCACAAACAGAAGCGGCAGTGAGTCCGGGTCCTGCGGGGCATCTGAGAGAATCCACAGTCCGAACCGGCGATCCTCCGGTGTCCTGCTTCACCCGCAACATCCAAAACAACTACACACCCAAATAACATCTCCATGGAGACGAGCCACAACCTCCGTCCCACTCGTCCTGCCGCCGCCTGGACGAGGGGGACGCTGGAGCACAAGGTCACGCTGGAGCACAAGGTCACGCTGGAGGACAAGGTCACGCTGGAGGACAAGGTCACGCTGGAGGACAAGGTCAACGCCGCACAAAGACCTCTCCAACATGGCCGCCACTGGGACACAAGCAGACCTCGGGGGGGGGGGAGGGGAGGACAACGAGATGGAGGACAGCGGGAGGGAGGACAGCGTGACGGGGGGACAATGTTACGGGGGGACAACAAGACCGTGGGACAACAAGCTGGGGGACAGCGTGACGGGGGACAGCGTGACGGGGGACAGTGTGATGGGGGACAACATGACGGAGGGACAACCAGATGGGGGGACAACGCGACAGGGGGGACAGCGTGACGGGGGACAGCGTGACGGGGGACAGCGTGACGGGGGACAGCGTGACGGGGGGACAACAAGACGGGGGGACAACATGACGGGGGGATAACATGATGGGGGGACAACGCGACAGAGGGGACAGCGTGACGGGGGACAATGTGACGGGGGGACAGAGCGACGGGGGGACAACGAGACGGGGGGACAACGAGACGGGGGGACAACGTGACAGGGGGGACAGTGTGACGGGGGACAATGTGACGGGGGGACAGCGTGACGGGGGACAATGTGACGGGGGACAATGTGACGGGGGACAATGTGACGGGGGGGACAGCGTGACGGGGGACAATGTGACGGGGGACAATGTGACGGGGGACAATGTGACGGGGGACAATGTGACGGGGGGACAGCATGACGGGGGACAATGTGACGGGGGGGACAGCGTGACGGGGGACAATGTGACGGGGGACAATGTGACGGGGGACAATGTGACGGGGGACAATGTGACGGGGGACAATGTGACGGGGGACAGCGTGACGGGGGACAATGTGACGGGGGACAATGTGACGGGGGGACAGCGTGACGGGGCACAATGTGACGGGGGGCCCGCACGACGGGGGCCAATGTGCCGCGGGACAATGTGTCGGGGGGACACCATGACGGGGGACAATGTGACGGGGCACAATGTGACGGGGGACAATGTGACGGGGAGACAATGTGACGGGGGACAATGTGACGGGGGACAATGTGACGGGGAGACAATGTGACGGGGGACAGTTTGGATTTGAAAACTTTATTTACAAATGTGTTTAAGTGAGTTGAAGTCTCTCACTGCGTGTGACAGGGCATCAGGTTTTTCTCACGATTGCGTCATATAAAGCTGCACTGTGTAACTTTTCGGTTGAGGGTCCATCACCTGCTTGTTTCTATGGAGACGTCACTGCTCTGCCTGGAATGTTCCACAGTGTGACTTTAAACAGCTCTACTTTACATTTATTCAATCACAGGAGGTTTTAGACATTCTGACTGTGAGCGGGGTCGCCTCTCCACAGATCTGACCTGGAAGAGATAGAAAGGTTTAATGCCGTACTGTGGAACATTCAAAACCAGGACTAAACCAGGAATAAACCAGGACTAAACCAGGTCAAAACCAGGTCTAAACCAGGTCTAAACCAGGACTAAACCAGGACTAAATCAGGTCAAAACCAGGTCTAAACCAGGACTAAACCAGGACTAAACCAGGACTAAACCATGACTAAACCAGGTCTAAACTAGGACTAAACCAGGACTAAACCAGGTCTAAACCAGGACAAAACCAGGACTAAACCAGGTCTAAACCAGGACTAAACCAGGGCTAATCCAGGTCAAAACCAGGTCTAAACCAGGACTAAACCAGGTCTAAACCAGGACTAAACCAGGACTAAATCAGGTCAAAACCAGGTCTAAAGCAGGACTAAACCAGGCCTAAACTAGGACTAAACCAGGACTAAACCAGAACTAAACCAGGTCTAAACCAAAACTAAACCAGGACAAAACCAGGACTAAACCAAGTCTAAATCAGGACTAAACCAGGACTAAATCAGGTCAAAACCAGGTCTAAAGCAGGACTAAACCAGGTCTAAACTAGGACTAAACCAGGTCTAAACCAGGTCTAAACCAGGACTAAATCAGGTCAAAACCAGGTCTAAACCAGGACTAAATCAGGTCAAAACCAGGTCTAAAGCAGGACTAAACCAGGACTAAACCAGAACGAAACCAGGTCTAAACCAGGTCTAAACCAGGACTAAATCAGGTCAAAACCAGGACTAAACCAGGACTAAACCAGAACGAAACCAGGTCTAAACCAGGACTAAACCAGGTCTAAACCAGGACTAAACCAGGACTAAACCAAGTCTAAATCAGGACTAAACCAGGACTAAATCAGGTCAAAACCAGGTCTAAAGCAGGACTAAACCAGGACTAAACCAGGACTAAACCAGGTCTAAACCAGGTCTAAACCTGGACTAAACCAGGTCAAAACCAGGACTAAACCAGGACAAAACCAGGGCTAAACCAGGACTAAACCAGGACTAAACCAGCTCTAAACCAGGACTAAACCTGGACTAAACCAGGACTAAATCAGGTCTAAAGCTGGACTAAACCAGGTCTAAACTGGGACTAAACCAGAACTAAACCAGGTCTAAACCAGAACTAAACCAGGACAAAACCAGGTCTAAACCAGGTCTAAACCAGGACTAAACCAGGTCTAAACCAGGACTAAACCATGACTAAACCAGGACTAAACCAAGTCTAAATCAGGACTAAATCAGGTCAAAACCAGGTCTAAACCAGGACAAAACCAGGACTAAACCAGGGCTAATCCAGGTCAAAACCAGGTCTAAACCAGGACTAAACCAGGTCTAAACCAGGACTAAACCAGGACTAAACCAGGTCTAAACTAGGACTAAACCAGGTCTAAACCAGGACTAAACCAGGACTAAACCAGGGCTAATCCAGGTCAAAACCAGGTCTAAACCAGGACTAAACCAGGTCTAAACCAGGACTAAACCAGGACTAAACCAGGTCTAAACCAGGTCTAAACCAGGACTAAACCAGGTCTAAACCAAGTCTAAACCAGGTTTAAACCAGGTCTAAACCAGGACTAAACCAGGTCTAAACCAGGACTAAACCAGGACTAAACCAGGGCTAATCCAGGTCAAAACCAGGTCTAAACCAGGACTAAACCAGGTCTAAACCAGGACTAAACCAGGACTAAACCAGGTCAAAACCAGGTCAAAACCAGGACTAAACCAGGACTAAATCAGGTCAAAACCAGAACTAAACCAGGACAAAACCAGGTCTAAACCAGGTCTAAACCAGGACTAAACCAGGTCTAAACCAGGACTAAACCATGACTAAACCAGGACTAAACCAAGTCTAAATCAGGACTAAATCAGGTCAAAACCAGGTCTAAACCAGGACAAAACCAGGACTAAACCAGGGCTAATCCAGGTCAAAACCAGGTCTAAACCAGGACTAAACCAGGTCTAAA
>JAVJIX010000217.1:1115000-1222500 GCA_036785185.1 Paratrypauchen microcephalus
TGGTGTGACCTTAAACGGGCAGTTCATACAAGAAAACCCTCCAATATGGCAGAATTGAAACAATTCTGCATAGAAGAAAGTGGGCCAAAATCCCTCCCCAGCGGTGTGAAAGACTCATCACCAATTATCGCAAACGTTTGGTTACAGTTATTGCTGTCAAAGGAGGCTCAACTGGCTATTAGATTAAGGGGGCAATTACTTTTTCACATAGGGCCAGATAGGTTTAGATTTTTTTTGTGCACTAATAAATGGAATCATCATTCAAAAACTGAATTTTGTCTTTCCTTGGGTTGTTTCTGTGTGATATTAAAATTGGTTTGATGATCTGACAATGTTTTGAGTGATAAATATGCAAAAAACACAGAAATCAGGAAGGGGGCAAATACTTTTTCACGGCACTGTATATATATATATATATATATATATATATATATATATAGGCCTACTGTGCCAAATCTGTAGGCTACAATACAACAAAAGAACTTGAAATTGAACAATGTGAACAACACACGAACAATAAACATTGGAACATATTTTAAAACTCACAGTAGCCGACATGGGCCACACATCCGTAAGCAAAGAGTGCGCCCCCCCCCTTCCCCCTCTCCCCGGGAGCGCAGTTGAAGGCGCAACTGTAACTTGTAGAGCGATCTATTTGAAATTTAGTCGCCTTTTATCAGATGCGTCGAACTGTCTCATGATCGCTTCACTATCGATTTTCATGTGGAAGTGAATGTTCATGAGAGCCTCGCATCACCCATGGTGTTTCGCAGGTACGTTTTTAGGCGTCTCAGTGTGCTGAACGAGCGCTCGGCAGAGGCAGTGGAAATGACTCAACATGACATCAAAATGATCTTGTAAATGTCTGGAACCAGCAGTGCCATCGGCGGGCAAATAAAGTAAAAGCCGGCTTACCTTAAAGGGTTATGCCACCCCCAGGTCAAACTTGGGCATCTCCCCACAGTCCAGAGACTAAAATAAGTGATGGAAAGCAGCCGAATCACGCACCACGCTGCGTAACAGGGGAACTCCCTTCCTGGTGCATAACAGGGATTCCCCTGTCAGCGTGGTGTGTGCTTCGGCTTTATTGTTCCGCACTGAAAAATAGTTCCCACCCAAAATGACCAAGTCAAGCTCTCCGTGTTGATTTGCACATTTATTTGCACTCGATATGAATGCGCACTACACACAAAGTAATTGGGAAACGCATCGAGCAAATTAATTCCTTTTGGCCGAAATCTTTCTCTGGCGACGTTAGACTCCAGTCTAAGGCGGAGGAGCTGCAGATACCGCGGCGGTCAGTGGCGACAGACTCGGACAATGGCTGCGTCACCAGGAAAACGCTTTCCACCACTTATTTTAGTCTCTGGACTGTGGGGAGATGCCCAAATTTGACCTGGGGGTGGCATATCCCTTTAAGTTTGATCCGTTGTCTGCTAGTCCACGGACGTCGTAGGCGACAGTTTAATATCACATTTGCAACACTTTAATTACGTCTTTCCAGCCAAACATATCGTTGAATTCGAGCAATATCACTGTTTGAGTAAAGAGGACTGGAACTTGGTTGTGTGTATACTGAGGAGGTGACCTGCTGCGATGGAATGTTGGATGTATCATTTTTGTGGGGGGGCGTGAGGAGTGTGCTGTCGGGCTGTGAACTTGGTGCTTATGGCACTTCCAGTCTGATCGGACCCAGTTCACTTGGGCTCTCCATCTCACACATTCTATTTATATTAAAACATTCAATTTCTCTAAAAATGTGTTTTTATTCACTTGTTGTCTTGCAAAAATGCCAAACAGGAATTTAAAAAAAAAACTGGCGGCGCCACTGTGTGTGAGATGCATTAATGTGTAAATGCGTTTATTTATTTACACATATATTTTTATTAATTTAATGTAACACAATCAAACATTCAGTTTTTATTTATTAATAAATAATAATAATAATTCTGGACCATTTCAAACTCTTAAATCCTTCACTTTTGTGGATTATTTTGCGAATATGACCAGTGTTGGGGAGTAACGGATTACATGTAACGGCGTTACGGTAAAAGGATACAAAATAAAAGTAACTGTAATCCGTTACAGTACAAGAAAAAAACGATGTAATCAGATTACAGGTACATTCATTGAGAATGGGGATTACTTAACAGGATTACAATTTGTGCGAGGTTGAGTCTTTTTATTTCATTAATTATTAATTGATTTATTAATTTATTATTAGGCTAATTCAGTGGTTCCCAACCTTTTTTGGCCTGCGACCCCATTTTGACATCCCACATTTCTGGCGACCCCAGAGCGGGGGGATTTTTTTTTTTTTTTTTTTTCATGTTTGTACCGTGTTTGTAGCCTTTAGTTATGTCTTTACAGGGCTAACAATGAATACTTAACGATTTCACAAGAAAAACAGAACTATGAAAAAAGTCTTTACTCACATTTAATGAGATCGCTGAGCCTGCACACGTCGCTGCAGCCTTTCAAAGTCAGGTGCTGTGGTAGACAGTGCGCATCTCATCTCTGACGTAACATCCAATCGGGAACGGTACTTTGATTTAATACAGACAAGAGCACTAAATCCAGCTTCGCAAAGGTAAGTACTTCCAAAAGGAACCAACAGTTTTAAAGCACACAGTGAGATTTCGGGGTACTCCTCTCTGAGTCCAAACCAGAATTCCTCCACAGGCACGTGTGAATGTAAGAACAGGCACCATCGGATGGTGAAGATGCCGTCTTATTTACGGTGCCAGGCGGGCGAAAAAATCTCTCCATTGTTCTTGTCTGTTATTAGCCATGTTCCAATTCAGCGAGTGTAGTTTGGAGCGTGGTCCCAGCACCGCGCGCTATTTCTTCGATCCCAGCATGCACCGCGCTGGTGCATGCGCACCGCGGACTTCTCTCTCTCTCTCTCTCTCTCTCTCTCTCTCTCTCTCACATTACACACACACAATTATAAAGTGTACAAAGAAAAAAAATGCCCCTTTGATGTATCACATGTGCATTTTAAATTCAAATGTTGAAGTGACTTTAATCTTGACACAAGTTGTAGTGTCCACAGTTGTATTGAGTGCTTGTTTTTTATTCTTTTAATTTGCTTGTGACTATGGAACTCTTATTTTTGGACTTTTGTGTTTGGACTTTTGATAATTACCTGGATCTTTTCATTTGCCTGGATTTAATGGGACTTTTCAGTTTTGATTTGCATTCTAATTCTAAGTCATTCTAATTTTGAACTTTTTTGAACTACCAGGTCTTGTAAAAAAAACACCCTTTTGACAAAGTAAAGACAAAAAGACCGAACCTGCTTTGCCTCTGCCTCTCTCTGCATCTGAGTCTAAAATGTGATCTAGTGGTAAAGTCTTTGCCTGATATCAAGAGACCCGTGTCCAATCCAATGTGTGAAACCTGACAGCATTGCTGGTCTAAAACAGTGATTGTGTAATTTTACAAGCAAGGGTGTCATTGTAAATGTATGAAGTACCGTAATGCAGTTAGCTGGCAGTCAGTGGCTAGAACACTTGACATTGGGAAACTGTGTGAAAATCTTACAAGTCTGGTGCAGGCATCTCTTCTTGTGGACCTCCTGTGATTGCCTGTCAGCAATTCCCTCCCAGTTTAGTACTCTTTTAAGGTTCACACTGTCAGTTCTCACAAATAAAATGTTGAACATGGGTTTAATGCTCATTTAAACTTAAGTAATCCAAAAGTAATCCAAAAGTAATCAGTTACATTACTTTGTAAAAGTAATCCAAAAAGTTACAGTACAATTACATTTTAATCAAGGTAACTTGTAACTGTAACGGATTACATTTATAAAGTAACTTACCCAACACTGAATATGACACAGATTTACCCAAACCTTTAAGGATGGAAACTGGAGTCATTTTGCAAGAGAACAGAAAATAACTTTTCTATAATTCTTGTTTATTACGAGCCAAACAGTGTATTTATAAAAGTAAATTCTCAAATATAAAACCTTTGCTCCAAATGTACCAAATGAATTTTTGTAATTTAAGAGAGCCTGTGCCATATTAAATCTAAACAGGCTGACCTCTCGCGTTTTATATTGTATTGTTATTTTATTTTATCATTGAAAAAAAACAGGGGTGTCAAACATGCGGCCCGGGGGCCAGATCCGGCCCTCCAAGACCTTAAAGGGACAGTGTGTAGGATTCGTGGCGCATAGGTGGTTACTAGCTATTCCACTTCCTCTTTTGGCTACGGCAGACCTCGAGGGTCACCCGGACGCGACGTACCGCCGACATTGCGCGTGCCCGCGCACGAACCGCGCACCGCTGTATACATAAAACGGTCCCCCGTTCACTTTTTTTTTTTCTTTTCGCATGAAAACACACAATCCCGATCATGATTCATGACAATCTACACATCAAATGAAACCTTACAGTCTCCTCTTTTTGACTATGCAATTCATTTCCCTGCAAAACAATCACTCCCCGAGCACATGGGGCTTTTATACGGAAAAGCACAAAACTTAGCTTACTTAGCTTACCTTTGAAGGCTTTGCACAGGTCAAACTCTGTATTTCATCATAAACTTGGTCTCAATCTGTCCATTAGGATCCAGCGAATAAAATCCAGTAAAACAATTTAGTCCAAAATACGTGTTATATCCATTACGATGTGTGATCCGGCAGCATGCTCCCCCTCCCCCCCTCCCCTTCCCCTTCTCTCCTTCGCTCCTGGCTGCATATGGGAGCAGAGGAACGAAGGAGAGAAGGGGAAGGGGAGGGGGGAAGGGGGGAGCCATACGCAGCGCGGCTGTGCAGGAGCCGAGGCGAAGGATGAGCCCAAATGTCCTTCTGCGGCTCTCGTATTCAAAATGGCTGCCTCTATATGGGGAAGATCCCCCTTTTATGTGACTATATCTAAGTCCAAAAGAATACTTTGATTTCATGATGGAAGTGAAAAGGCTTGGAAAACAATGTATTTTTGAATGGGTATCTTCAATTTCAGTAATTAACAGGTAAAAATCTTACACACTGTCCCTTTAACTCTGGCCCTCGGCTGATTTTCGATTCAAATATTTAAATTTTCTGTTAAAGTTTGGTAATTTTCTGCACCTCTTTTCTGCGCAGTTTATCATAGCAGCGTCTCCAGCGCTTCTGTACGTGGCCACTCCCACCAGGACCATCGTTTTGACTGTCGACCGTGACGCCCTCATCAGCAAAATGTCCAAAATGAGAAAAGTGGACGCCGAGTGCAGGATTTTCCAAGAAAAATGGACTAATTCCTATTTGTTCGGGAGGTGAATGGGAAACCTGTACACTCGTGTTGAAACTGCATTTTTCTTAAAGTTTCAGGTTGTTCATAATATTATAATTAGTAAAAGAAAGAGTCCATAAAAAAAAAAGACTTCTGTGATAGATTTGTGTTTCTCTGCACAAATATTTGGACTTATTGCTGTTTTTGGGGTGTATTTGTGGTCCTTTACAGTGCACATGGAGTTTAACCAGTCGATCTGTAAGTGTTTAGAGAAAGACTCTGGTGTGGGGGCTGCACTACCATTAAAAACTACAGAAATACATAAAGAAATAAGAAATTAAAAGAGTCTAAAAACTTTCTGAGGCGACTGTAGAAGCTCGACAGAGATGTTGGTCATCAAAAAAAAGAAGTTTTTAACATTAATTAAACATTTATTTAACACTATTACTATCACTACTACTACTATTAGTACTACTACTACTACTACTACTACTACTGCTGCTACTACTACTACTACCACCACTATCATCACTACTATTAGTGTCAAAGCAGTCAGTGTCAGTGCAGTGTTGACTTCACATGGATTTAACATTATTACTGTCCATTATGCGTGAAAAGTCCCTCAGTCGTCCAGGTAGAATCCATGATCAAAGGAGAAGTTCAATTTGTCAACTGGACAAAGTTTGTTTGGTTGAAAACGTTTTGCCGCTCATCCGAGAGGCTTCGTCAGCTCTGGTTATTGTATTGGTTAGACCCTGCTTATATCTAGCTGCCGGGAGGCACGTCCTACTTTCAGAGCTTTTGTCATTGTAGGACGCGCCTCCCGGCAGCTAGATATAAGCAGGGTCTAACCAGTACAATAACCAGAGCTGACGAAGCCTCTCGGATGAGCGGCGAAACGTTTTCAACCAAAGTCAAAGGAGAAGTTCAGTTTGTCAACTGGACAAAGTTTGTTTGGTTGAAAACGTTTCGCCGCTCATCCGAGAGGCTTCGTCAGCTCTGGCCCTCATGCTGTTTCGACCCTGTTTATATCTAGCTGCAAAGGAGGAGCTATCTACCCTGAACAAAGCTCTGACCCCTCCCCGCTACTCTCTTTTGTTTTACGAATTCCTCTGGCGTCTTGTATTAGCATATCTATCAGCCCTAGGCTGCTCTCACTACACTGAAACAACTCTGAACCCATCAGCTAATCTGTCTCTTTGTATTTCAAATTTCTCTGGCGTCCAATTCCCTATTCAAGACAACGACCCTCTCCACCCCTCTGCAATGGCTTGTCTGTCCTAATGATTCTTTGTTTGAGAATCGAATTATAGATGGGAGACAAGTTGTGTCTAACTCCCCCATTTCTGTTTAACGACGGATTCTCTTTTTTGACAAAAATAGCCTCTTTAACTCCCCTCTCAAACCAGTTCTTTTCCCTGGCTAAGATCTGAACCTCACTGTCCTCAAATGAATGGCCCGCGGCTTCTAGGTGAAGATGTACGGCAGATGACGGTCCGCTCTGGCCAGCCCGCCTGTGTTGGTACATCCTCTTGTGAAGTGGCTGCTTGGTTTCCCCAATATAGCGCTCACAAACAGAGAGGGCTTCCTGCTTGGAAGCCCTCTCTGTTTGTGGAGATCCTAAATGGGCTGTCAACAAAACCAAGAGAGACAAGGGCAAGAAACAAGACAACAGAGAATCCGAACCCAGGAGGAAAGGGGTAGCGATTCCGTACCTGGCCGGCGTTTCGGAAAAACTACAGAGGATTTTCAGACAATATGAAATCCCAGTTTATTTCAAACCCACAAACACTTTAAGACAAAAACTCGCCCACCCAAAGGACAAAACACCGAGCCACAAACAAAGCAATGTGGTCTACTCCATTCAGTGTAGTGAAGACTGCAGTGAGCACTACATTGGGGAAACAAAACAGCCACTTCACAAGAGGATGTACCAACACAGACGGGCGTGCCAGAGCGGACCGTCATCTGCCGTACATCTTCACCTAGAAGCCGCGGGCCATTCTTTTGAGGACAGTGAGGTTCAGATCTTAGCCAGGGAAAAGAACTGGTTTGAGAGGGGAGTTAAAGAGGCTATTTTTGTCAAAAAAGAGAATCCGTCGTTAAACAGAAATGGGGGAGTTAGACACAACTTGTCTCCCATCTATAATTCGATTCTCAAACAAAGAATCATTAGGACAGACAAGCCATTGCAGAGGGGTGGAGAGGGTCGTTGTCGTGAATAGGGAATTGGACGCCAGAGAAATTTGAAATACAAAGAGACAGATTAGCTGATGGGTTCAGAGTGGTTTCAGTGTAGTGAGAGCAGCCTAGGGCTGATAGATATGCTAATACAAGACGCCAGAGGAATTCGTAAAACAAAAGAGAGTAGCGGGGAGGGGTCAGAGCTTTGTTCAGGGTAGATAGCTCCTCCTTTGCAGCTAGATATAAACAGGGTCTAACCAGCATGAGGGCCAGAGCTGAAGAAGCCTCTCGGATGAGCGGCGAAACGTTTTCAACCAAACAAACTCTGTCCAGTTGACAAACTGAACTTCTCCTTTGATCATGGATTCTACCTGGACGACTGAGGGACTTTTCACGCGTTTTCAACCAAACAAACTTTGTCCAGTTGACAAATTGAACTTCTCCTTTGATCATACTGTCCATTATGAATAAAAATAAAATTAACAAAATGTAAATGCTTTGCTGTTCATCTACACTGCCTGACAAAAGTATTAGGACGATTGTACATTTCTGAACTCTGGACGAAACTTCTGGTTCCAACAAGATAATGACCCAAAGCACTCGTCCAAACTGTGTCAGGGTCATTTGGACAGTGTTGTCCCTGAACGCGTTCATATTTTGGGTGAACGTGAACTGAACGCTCTGTGTTACTGCCTGATGAACGAACTGTGGACGAGTTCATTCTGGTGTCTGTGAACCACACGCGCTCTCTCTTTAACTTCGTTCAATAGGGTGTCAGAATTCTGATCCATCCATCTGAAATTTCCCCCGACCGGCACTTCTCTTCCTCTCTCTCTCTCTCTCTCCCTCTCTTCCTCTCTCTCTCTCTCTCCTTCTCTCCCTCTCTCCCTCTCTCCCTCTCTCTCCCTCTCTCCCTCTCTCTCTCTCTCCGCCTGGTTTGTCTCAAACCTTTCTCTGCTCCTGCAGGACTGTTACAAACTGTTTCCTGCTCTCTGGACCCTGTTCTCCTCATGCTCTCCTCCTTCTCCTCCTCCTGCTCTCTGGTTCAGGGGCCAAACTGGGGCACTTCCTGGTCTTGCGAGAAACAGCGCAGAGTGGAGCGTTAAAGGGGGCCACAATGTTAATTTGTGGGTTTATTTAGTTTTCTTAAGTCTCTTAGTTAATTAAGTCATATCATATGGAGGTTATTTAAGTATTTTCTTTATTATGTTGAATTGCAGGTGTTTTATCATTATGGGGACTGTTATTTGTAGTTGGATAAGGATGTGAAATTGGATCTGAAGATGGAGATAACACATGGTTTGATTCGTGAAGAGTCCCTCAGTCGTCCAGGTAGAATCCATGATAAAAGAAGAAATTCAATTTGTCAACTGGACAAAGTTTGTTTGGTCGAAAACATTTAGCCGCTCATCCGAGAGGCTTCGTCAGCTCTAATAAGAATACTGGTAAGACACTGCTTATATCTTGCTGCAGGGAGGAGCTAACTAGCTAACTACTTTCCGAAACTATCTCATTGGTTTCCGTCTTTTGTTTCTCTGGCGTCTAGATTACCATACCTATTCATCCCTACAACGACTGTTTTTCACACCTCTGGCCCTGACCTGGCTCTAGCCCTATTGTATCTTTTGTTTGTTTGATCTAGGCTTAAAAATGGAATTATAGATGGGAGACAAATTATGTCTGACTCCACCATTTCTGTTCAAAGAAGGATTCTCTTTTTTGACAAAAAATAGCCTCTTTAACTCCCCTCTCCGAGATAGTTTCGGAAAGTAGTTAGCTAGGTAGCTCCTCCCTGCAGCTAGATATAAGCAAGTGTCTTACCAGTATTCTTATTAGAGCTGACGAAGCCTCTCGGATGAGCGGCGAAATGTTTTCGACCAAACTAACTTTGTCCAGTTGACAAATTGAATTTCTTCTTTTATCACATGGTTTGATTGTTCAAACTGATATAATAATTGCTGTCTATGGTTCTATTTGGGCTTTGGCAATGATATTGAAAAATAAAAGCTCGCAGCAATGTATTGGAAAAAAAACAACAACTATGAACTAGTTCATTTTTTTGAACTATGAACGAACTACTAACTATAAACAATTATGAACTATGAACGAACTAGTTCATTTTGAAATGTGTGAACTGAACTTTGAACTAGTTCATGTAGAAATTGAACTTTCCCAACACTGCATTTGGAGACGTGTGAACAGCGTCATCGACTGCAGGTTATGACACGCCCCAGTCTCCTGACCTGTCACCCATCGAAAAAGTGTGGGATTATCTGGATATTAAAGTGCGCTCCAGGAATCTGACTAACATTAAACACCTGTGGAAATGTCTTCAGGATGAGTGGAAATTTACAAACATCAAATTTGTAAAGCTGTGATTAAGGCCAAAGGTGGTTATTTTGATGAAAAAGCTATTTAACTTGATATTGTTACATTTTTGCAATAATATGCCTTTACACGTGATGAAATCTGCTTTAATATATCACTAAATTGATTTGTTGTCATTACCAATACGTCTTGTTATCATTATGAAAGTTCAGAAATGCACAATCGTCCTAATACTTTTGTCAGCCAGTGTACCTCTAAATAGAAAATCACACACACAAAAAAAATAATAATAACAATAATACATTAAATACACTTTTGGGTCCCAGGAGGTTAAAATAAAGAGGAAAAAAACCAAACACTTTTGAGTATTATTGTCTGTCACGTGACATGCGCTGCTCCACGTGTCCCGGAAGTGCTGAATCAGACCTTTGCGTTTACATAATAAAACCGAAATGTTTTTAGTTTTTGCATCAACGTTATATGTTTACGTTACATATTTAAACGCGTATATTTTTGTATATTTATATTTATATTTTCTCGAATCGTTTCCCCATTATAAAGCTCAACAAAACAAAAACAGAAATGTGATGTTTATTGTGAAAGTCCTCCCGGAAGTTGTGTTCTGTGTGTTTTTCTCTGTTCCTGGTGTAAACGTGAGCCTTTTCGGTCCGACAGCCTCTAAACTTTCACATTTTTACATTTTCTCCGATATAAACTTTCATTATTGTTTCATAGTTTCATTATTTGACATTAGATCGTGGTTTTAGCGCACGTAAATCCGCTTTCTGCGCGGTTGTCCGGTTTCCCTGCGCTCTTCTGTCCGCTTCAGTCTCGTTTCTGTGATGGACTCAAACGCGGAGGATTTGTTCATTAAACCAGGTGAATTTTTACAAAAATCATTTCCACACAATCATAACCCGATTAAGATTATTATTATTTAAAATTATATTGTTGTTTAAAGCCCGTATTTGACCGGAAATGTCTGTCATAGTGAAAGTTACACGCGTTAAAACGGATTCCGGTTCAGAACTCATTCAGAAAAAAAATAACTTCGATTTTCTGAGGAACTGTAAAAGTTTTAAATCTCGTTATGAAAATTTTAACAAACAAAATGAGCTTCTGTTTCAATCGGCCGCAAGTTTTTATCCCAGACACTCAGATTAAAGATGTAAAATTAAAGAAAAAACAACTTGGTTTGTCATATGGATTAATATTGGAATACTTTTAGGATATAGGAGAGGGTCAGAACAGAGGGTCAGAGGAGGAGTAGAGGGTCAGAGGAGGAGTAGAGGGTCAGAACAGAGGGTCAGAGGAGGAGTAGAGGGTCAGAACAGAGGGTCAGAGGAGGAGTAGAGGGTCAGAGGGTCAGAACAGAGGGTCAGAGGAGGAGTAGAGATGGCAAAATGAAGCCCCATGAAACATTGAAGCGTCACAGCCAACTTCTTCACACATGGTTCAAAGCTTCAGCGGGTTTTGTTTGCTCCACTGCGCCATCATGTGGACAAAAAATGTACAATATGCTGAGTGCTTACAGTGAAATGTTGGAGGTTGTGCTGTGCTTGTGTTATTTTGTCTGTCTGTGCTTATGCAACAAGTGAATTTGTGCCATAAAGACAAAAATACATTTATAGATAAGCGTCAGTTGCGTGAAGAGTCCCTCAGTCGTCCAGGTAGAATCCATGATAAAAGAAGAAATTCAATTTGTCAACTGGACCAAGTTTGTTTGGTCGAAAATGTTTCGCCGCTCATCCGAGAGGCTTCGTCAGTTCTGGTTAGAGTGCTGGTAAGACACTGCTTATATCTCGCTGCAGGGAGGAGCTAACTATACTGCAGTTTTTCCGAAACTATCTCGCCTATTGGTTTCTGTCTTTTGTTTCTCTGGCGTCTAGTTTAGCATACCTATTCATCCCTACACAACTGTTTTTCACACCTCTGGCCCTGACCTGGCTCTAGCCCTATTGTATCTTTTGTTTGTTTGATCTAGGCTTAAAAATGGAATTATAGATGGGAGACAAATTATGTCTGACTCCACCATTTCTGTTCAGAGAAGGATTCTCTTTTTTGACAAAAAATAGCCTCTTTAACTCCCCTCTCAAACCAGTTCTTTTCCCTCGCTAAGATCTGAACCTCACTGTCCTCAAAAGAATGGCCCGTGGCTTCTAGGTGAAGATGTACGGCAGATGACGGTCCACTCTGGCACGCCCGCCTGTGTTGGTACATCCTCTTGTGAAGTGGCTGTTTTGTTTCCCCAGTGTAGCGCTCACTGCAGTCTTCACTACACTGAATGGAGTAGACCACATTGCTTTGTTTGTGGCTCTGTGTTTTGTCCTTTGGGTGGACGAGTTTTTGTCTTAAAGGCAAATTAACGTTTTTTTACCATCTGAGCCTTCTTTCGGCAATAAAACAAGTAGTTTTACTCACCCATAGCATTTTTCTGTCAATTGGAGCAGTATCGCAGAACTTATGTTGAGCCGTTCTGTTCTAGTAATGATCCCGTATCCGTTAACATGGTGCGGTATCATTTGCTCGGGGCATTACTTTGCGGTGTCCAAATAACACAAACTTTAGCACTTTTCAAATCATAGAAGCCCGATGTCTTAATTTAAGATTTCGTTTGAAGCAAAAGTGGCCTGTAATCCGAGATTTAGCCATAGTTTCGAGTAGATGAGGAGGCCAGTGCGCATGTGCGGACTGTGCTCTCAGCTCCCGGGACCCAAACATGAAACGCAAAGCTGAAAACTATGGATAAATCTCGGATTACAGGCCACTTTTGCTTCAAAAGAAATCTTACATTAAGACATCGGGCTTCTATGATTTGAAAAGTGCTAAAGTTTGTATTATTTGGAGACCGCAAAGTAATGCCCCGAATACAAATGCTAACGGATACGCTACAACATAACTTTCTTCAAACAGCTCCAAATGACACGAACGTGATATGGGTGAGTCAAACGACTTGTTTTATTACCGAAAGAAGGCTCAGATTGTAAAATAACGTTACTTTGCCTTTAAAGTGTTTGTGGGTTTGAAATCCCAGTTTATTTCAAACAGTCATGTAGGGATGAATAGGTATGCTAAACTAGACGCCAGAGAAACAAATGACAGAAACCAATAGGCGAGATAGTTTCGGAAAAATTGCAGTATAGTGAGCTCCTCCCGGCAGCGAGATATAAGCAGTGTCTTACCAGCACTCTAACCAAAACTGACGAAGCCTCTTGGATGAGCGGCGAAACGTTTTCGACCAAACAAACTTTGTCCAGTTGACAAATTGAATTTCTCCTTTTATCATAAGCGTCAGTGTTTATAGAGGTCCACACATCTGCTGTCAAACTAACGGCACATGTTTTAGCCACAGGCTTTGGCTTTTTCCTTGGCTTCCTTGTATCTCTTCTCCACCGTGGCTTTCAAAGTCTAAAAAAAAGTACAATCTTGAAATGGCTATTATGATGAAATAGTGCAAATGTCTTCATGGGTTCACATACAAGTACATACCTGCCGTGTGGGGAGAACATAAGAAGGAGCCAAAGCTTTTATCAGACCCCCCAGGATTTCACGGGCATTTTTTGTGATTGTTTCGGGCTAAAATGCCTGAATTTCCGTGAACTTTTCCAAAAAGTTGCGATGAAAGTTGCGGTGCTTTTAAGGTTTTTGTTGCGATTTTGTTGCGGGAGGAAGTGAAAGTTGCGATAAATAGTTGCGATTTTCCCTTTTTGTAATTAAAATGGAGTAATATTTTGAATACTGAGTTATTACTGACAAAGAATAATACAAAGACACAGAGATCACAGATATGGTCCTAAAACAACCTTACCAACATCGAAAATAAATTACTACTAGGAGGGGAACTGTTTCGGTCTTTTGCTGTTATTTTTGTGGGCAAATGGCGCCGCAGACATGTTTGTTTGCCATTAGAAGTCGTGTCCCAATTCCCAGAGTGCACAGTTCGGAGTGTGGTTTGAAGGGCATGTGCGTCATTTCTTTTTTGTCCCATGCGCAGTTAACACGCGTTCGCAGACCGCCGTCGTTTCCATGGAAATCGGGGCGTGGACCAAGCGCGTGAAAAAGCACGCTTCGCACACTCGTATATCTCAGCATGCACCGCGCGCTACTTCTTCTACGGGAGAAAATGGAGTCGGCGGCTGCTTCCTGTAGTTGCGAGACCTGTCGCATTTCGCAGACGGCCATGCAGTCCGTGGAGTGCACTCAGGGCTGAGCAAGTGTGCACCGCCTTGACTGCAGTCTGAGCCCCTTCAAACCACGCTCCGAACTGGGGACACGGCCGCAGTTTTGTTTCGTCACACGGAAGTAAGGCAGAAGGAAGTTGGTCGACGTCAGTTCAATACGTCGCCGATGATTGGTCAAAATTGGTAAAAATTGCGGGAAAATTGCGGTGATTGGTCAAAATTGCAACACCTCCCTGAATTCACGGGGAATGGCTAGTCTGGTTAACACCTGACCATATCACAAGTGAGATATGGGTCTGGGAGCTCGCTTCGAAAAATCCTGTAGCGGAGGTGTGGTTAGCGATTGCCAACGGCCGTTTATTGGGCGTTATGAATGTCTATCATTGAGCGTATACGTAAGTCCATAGCCAATCATGTCAGTTGTCAGTTCAAACTACAAGCTTCCGTTTGTCATGTAGTACGCGTCACCGTCTTGCCACACCTCCCCCGCTCTCTGATTGGGGACCTAAATCTGGGACTCTCGCTTGGACGAGCTGCCAGGCCGCCTTCCAGTTCGAAACAAACGGAAGTGGCCTGGGAATTCCCAGGCTAGGGAATGGCTGAAGTTGCGTTGAAGTTGCAAATCGCAACATCGCGAATTCCTGGAGGGTCTGATTTCTAAGCTTTCTGAAGCCACTGCCCTCAACAATGGAAAAGGGCTGAGAATCCTCCATCACCATATCCACCAACACCTCAGGCAAGTCAACCTTCTCAGCTGAAGGAAATTACACATATAAATGCTTTTTTAAAATTCAGATGTACATAAATTAAATTTGTGTGATACAAATACACAGTGTAATAATTATAGAGCTGTCAATTATAATTATAAAATGGCCTACCAGAGACAGGTTCACCCTGGCTGGCCTCTTCATTGTTATGCAAGGCTCCATAGTGCCTTAGCATAGATGAGGTGTTATTGTTGTACCCCAGTTCTTTAGAACACACCACACACTTCACCTTAAAAAAACAAGTAAAAGGGAAATGTGAACAATAAAGTTGCTGTGTTGTCATAGTTACATAATTATTGCTATTCCTTACCTTATTAGGTGAGATCAGCTCAAAATGCTCCCAAACTGGGGAAAATCTCTTTCTTGCTGGTTCCATTGCAAAAAAAAAAAAAAGAAGCTCGAATCTGATGCCAAAAGAGGCGCAATAACCCAAAAACACAAAATGTGAGGGGGAATCCACTGCGTTTCACTGTCCCTTTTATTTCGAATTGTGCGCCAAACCGGCGAATCACTTCCTGAACCAGTCACGTGGTACGGCCTAGGGATGGGCATTCGGTGAAGTTTTCTTTGTCAATCGTCGGGAGAATTAATGAGTAATAATCGGTTAATCGTTAACATATTTTGTATTAAAAAGACAACAACCCTTCACTCATGTGTGTCGCTTTTACTATGTCTGTCGAGGCTGTGGGAACAGGCGCTTCTCCACGGGAAAGTAAATCTGCAAATCAACATGCGTAGAGGTGGATTAAAGTGAGGCGACACGCATCCTGCAGCCTCTGCTAGCGCGCTCGGAGTTAGCCGCTTTGGGATCCGAGCTAACCGCTGCTAGCCCGCTGTCTCTGTCCTACCTCCTCCACACAACCCAGCCGTATCTGCAGCAATATTTTATTAAGTCGTGAAAACCTTTGCCCTCCACGGCACTGATGAGGAGCATGTCTGTTTCCATCATCTTCGCTATCAGTTCGGTGACCTTCTCTGCTCGTTGAGCACTGCAGCTCCTCCCGGTCTGTGCTAGCGCAGAGTCCAGGCTAGCCTGTGATAGAGATGATGAACCGCCACCACCTTCTTTTACAAGACTTGGATGCGCGGTGTTCAAATGATAAATCATTTGTGTTGTCGATGAGGTATATTTGTATGCTGCATTGCAGTGCGCTTGGTCATTTTCTAAATTAAAGTGGTCCCACACAACACTTCGCCGCGACCTCTTCATGTTTTGGCCATTGACCTACGGAAGCTCGCATATATCAACTGAGGCGCGCCAACTGAGGCGACTGTTTTTGTTTTGGGTTTTTTTGTCGACGAAAATGAACTTGCTCGGTGAAATTCTTAATGATCAATTATCGGTTAATCGATTAATTATGCCCATCCCTAGTACGGCCGCTTCTCGAGGCTTCGAACGTCACCGCATACGTCGTCAACACGCGCGTCGATATGTGCTTCTACAATAAGTTCACCGGATTACTCAGCACACACTGCGAAGCGTCGAAACGGTCAACGCATCACTATCAGAGGGTCAGAGCAGAGGGTCAGAGCAGAGGGTCAGAGCAGATGGTCAGAGGGTCAGAGGGTCAGAGCAGAGGGTCAGAGCAGATGGTCAGAGGGTCAGATGGTCAGAGCAGATGGTCAGAGGGTCAGATGGTCAGAGCAGAGGGTCAGAGCAGATGGTCAGATGGTCAGAGCAGATGGTCAGAGGGTCAGAGCAGATGGTCAGAGGGTCAGAGCAGATGGTCAGAGGGTCAGAGCAGAGGGTCAGATGGTCAGAGCAGAGGGTCAGAGCAGATGGTCAGAGGGTCAGAGCAGATGGTCAGAGCAGAGGGTCAGATGGTCAGAGCAGATGGTCAGAGGGTCAGAGCAGAGGGTCAGATGGTCAGAGCAGATGGTCAGATGGTCAGAGCAGATGGTCAGAGGGTCAGAGCAGATGGTCAGAGGGTCAGAGCAGAGGGTCAGAGCAGATGGTCAGAGGGTCAGAGCAGAGGGTCAGATGGTCAGAGCAGATGGTCAGAGGGTCAGAGCAGAGGGTCAGAGGGTCAGATGGTCAGAGCAGAGGGTCAGATGGTCAGAGGGTCAGAGCAGATGGTCAGAGGGTCAGAGCAGAGGGTCAGATGGTCAGAGCAGATGGTCAGAGGGTCAGATGGTCAGAGGGTCAGAGCAGATGGTCAGAGGGTCAGATGGTCAGAGCAGATGGTCAGAGGGTCAGAGCAGATGGTCAGAGGGTCAGATGGTCAGAGCAGATGGTCAGAGGGTCAGATGGTCAGAGCAGATGGTCAGAGGGTCAGATGGTCAGAGCAGATGGTCAGAGGGTCAGAGCAGATGGTCAGAGGGTCAGAGCAGATGGTCAGAGTGTCAGAGCAGATGGTCAGAGGGTCAGAGCAGATGGTCAGAGTGTCAGAGCAGATGGTCAGAGGGTCAGATGGTCAGAGCAGATGACGTTCTGGAGTTTGTTGTCTTCAGGGAACCAGGAGCGCGGTTGGAATGACCCGCCTCAGTTTTCTTACGGACTCCAGACTTCACGAGGAGCTCACAGGAACCCGCTGACCCGGAGAGCGCCCCCTGCAGGTCTGTTTCAACGTGCTCTCCACAGATCTGACCTGGAACTTGGTCTGGTTTGGTCTCCGTGGAGATGGAAATGTTTAATGCCGTAGTGTGGAACATTCCAAAGTGGTAACATCTCCATGGAGACAAGCGCTGGATGTTACACAACAATACGAAGGAACAGAACAGATACTCGATACCGATTCTGATTCACGATGAAAATAAGATCCAAACCAGGACTAAACCAGGTCTAAACCAGGTCTAAACCAGGTCTAAACCAGGACTAAACCAGGACTAAACCAGGTCTAAACCAGGACTAAACCAGGACTAAACCAGGACTAAACCAGGTCTAAACCAGGACTAAACCAGGACTAAACCAGGTCTAAACCAGGTCTAAACCAGGTCTAAACCAGGACTAAACCAGGACTAAACCAGGTCTAAACCAGGTCTAAACCAGGACTAAACCAGGTCTAAACCAGGTCTAAACCAGGTCTAAACCAGGACTAAACCAGGACTAAACCAGGTCTAAACCAGGTCTAAACCAGGTCTAAACCAGGTCTAAACCAGGACTAAACCAGGTCTAAACCAGGACTAAACCAGGACTAAACCAGGACTAAACCAGGTCTAAACCAGGACTAAACCAGGTCCAAACCAGGACTAAACCAGGTCTAAACTAGGACTAAACCAGGACTAAACCAGGTCTAAACCAGGTCCAAATCAGATCCAGACCAGGTCTAAACCAGGTCTAAATCAGATCCAGACCAGGTCTAAACCAGGTCCAAATCAGATCCAGACCAGGTCTAAACCAGGTCTAAACCAGGTCTAAATCAGATCCAGACCAGGTCTAAACCAGGTCTAAACCAGGTCCAAACCAGGTCTAAACCAGATCCAGACCAGATCCAGAACAGATCCAGAACAGATCCAGACCAGGTCTAAACCAGGTCTAAACCAGATCCAGACCAGATCAGATCCAGACCAGATCCAGAACAGGTCTAAACCAGATCCAAACCAGGTCTAAACCAGGTCTAAATCAGATCCAGACCAGGTCTAAACCAGGTCTAAATCAGATCCAGACCAGGTCTAAACCAGGTCTAAATCAGATCCAAAAGAAAAATAGTAAAAAAAGTAACAGTATGACACATCTCTGATCTGATTGGTCCACAGGTGCAGGAACCCCACCCATGACCCCGCCTACCTCTGCTCTGACTCCGCCCAGATCGGCTGTAGCCCCGCCCCCCTTCAGTCCAGGTAAAAAAAAAAAGGGGCCGGGGGAGACATTCAGACACAGAAGAAAACCTTTACGTCATTTCTTGTTTTTTCAGTTGCTCCTCCTCCCATTGGCTCCCCTGTGGTCCCGCCTCCTGCCTCTGGACCAATAAGAGCTCAGGATGATTCTGTCCACTCAGAGCGCGAGCCCGATGTGGAGGAAGTGATGTCAGTGCTGAACGCCGCTCTGGAGGCGTGCCGCGGAACCACGAGCGTAAGACGCAAGAAAATGCAAAATATACTGACGAAAATATACAAGAGGGGCAGAGGAGGTGCAGGGAGGGTCGGGCAGTGCAGAGGAGTGTCAGGTGGAGGTTGGGCGGAGGTCGGGCGGTGAAGAGGAGTGTCTGGTGGAGGTCGGGTGGTGCAGAGGAGGGTTGGGTGGAGGTTGGGCGGTGCAGAGGAGGTCAGGCGGTTGAGAGGAGGGTTGGGTGGTGAAGAGGAGTGTCTGGTGGAGGTTGGGCGGTGCAGAGGAGGGTTGGGCGGTGCAGAGGAGGGTTGGGCGGTGCAGAGGAGGGTTGGGCGGTGCAGAGGAGGGTCAGGTGGAGGTTGGGCGGAGGTCGGGCGGTGAAGAGGAGTGTCTGGTGGAGGTCGGGTGGTGCAGAGGAGGGTTGGGTGGAGGTTGGGCGGTGCAGAGGAGGTCAGGCGGTTGAGAGGAGGGTTGGGTGGTGAAGAGGAGTGTCTGGTGGAGGTTGGGCGGTGCAGAGGAGGGTCAGGTGGAGGTCGGGCGGTGCAGAGGAGGTCGGGCGGTGCAGAGGAGGGTTGGGTGGTGCAGAGGAGGGTCAGGTGGAGGTCGGGCGGTGCAGAGGAGGGTTGGGTGGAGGTCGGATGGAGGTCGGGCGGCTCAGAGGAGGGTCGGGCGGAGGTCGGGCGGTGCAGAGGTTCACCCTGCGCTCTGGTGTTGCAGGTGCAGGTCTGTGGAGACGTGGCGAAGAGGCTGCAGCTCCTGGAGACGTTCTGGAGCGGCGGCCGTTTGAGCGCCGCAGTGAAGAGGAGGATGAAGAACCTCACCACAGGTCAGGGAGGGCATCTGGGACAATCTGCCACACAGGGAGGGCATCTGAGACAATCTGCCACACGGGGAGGGCATCTGAGACAATCTGCCACACGGGGAGGGCATCTGCCACACGGGGAGGGCATCTGAGACAATCTGCCACACGGGGAGGGCATCTGCCACACGGGGAGGGCATCTGAGACAATCTGCCACACGGGGAGGGCATCTGCCACACGGGGAGGGCATCTGAGACAATCTGCCACACGGGGAGGGCATCTGCAGGGATGAAAGAGTTCCGCTTTTTAGCGGATCTCCGCTTTTTTTTTTTTAGCCGCGTGGTAATTTTTTTTTTTTTTTTTTTTTTTCCAAATATGTTGAAATTTTGGGTGTGTATTATTATGTATAATTGTGTTTAGGGTCGCCAACCGTCCATTGAAAAATGTAATCGTCCCGTATTCAGAAACAAAAGTACATGTCTCGTATTAAACTTGTACATGTGTGCGGGGTGAGCTTGTGTGCTCTTCTGGTGCTGCGGACACCGCACGCCCCGAGCTGTGCCGCGAGTGCGCTCTCTCGGCTCGTTATCAGACTTTGATGTCGCAAAATCGGGGTCAGTGCCGTGTTTTGATATCAACTTTCAAATAAAAACCACTACAATTGTTTAAAAATGTGTTTTATTGCTATTTATTAAAGGGGGGGGGGGGCGCCGTGACTTTCCGCTTTTTTCATGATTGGCCACTTTCATCCCTGCATCTGCCACACGGGGAGGGCATCTGGGACAATCTGCCACACGGGGAGGGCATCTGCCACACGGGGAGGGCATCTGGGACAATCTGCCACACGGGGAGGGCATCTGGGACAATCTGCCACACGGGGAGGGCATCTGCCACACGGGGAGGGCATCTGGGACAATCTGCCACACGGGGAGGGCATCTGCCACACGGGGAGGGCATCTGCCACACGGGGAGGGCATCTGCCACACGGGGAGGGCATCTGCCACACGGGGAGGGCATCTGGGACAATCTGCCACACGGGGAGGGCATCTGGGACAATCTGCCACACGGGGAGGGTGTCTGACGTCTGTGGTCCTCAGATCTCAGGTCGGGTCTGTGGGACGCGGCGGACGAGGCTCACCGCTCTCTGATGGTCGATCATGTGACTGAGGTCAGCCAATGGATGGTCGGCGTCAAGCGGCTCATCGCAGAAACCAGGAAACTGAGTCCAGACCAGCTCCGCCCTCTGACCCGAGGACCAGACCGGGACCGGGACCAGGACCCAGAGCGGTCTAACCAGGACCAGGACTCTGCAGACCAAACCTCAGACCCGGAGGAGCGGGTCAGGACTGAGACGCTCTAGTGGACGCTCCAGGTGTTCTGGCGGGGCATCCGGCTTTCACCGAGGTCCGATTTTGTACAATTCTTTTCTATTTTCACAACATAAACTTTTAAAATGTTTAAATCCTCAAAGTGTCTAAAAGTGATCTCTGTCAGACTGAGACTCGCCGCTCTGAGCCGCTCCACGCCGCGCTCTGATTGGTCCAAACGCTAAACTAAACACTAAACCAGGTCTGAACCAGGACTAAACCAGGTCTGAACCAGGTCTGAACCAGGACTAAACCAGGACTAAACCAGGTCTGAACCAGGACTAAACCAGGTCTAAACCAGGTCTGAACCAGGACTAAAACCAGGTCTGAACCAGGACTAAACCAGGTCTAAACCAGGTCTGAACCAGGACTAAACCAGGTCTAAACCAGGACTGAACCAGGACTAAACCAGGACTAAACCAGGTCTGAACCAGGACTAAACCAGGTCTAAACCAGGTCTGAACCAGGACTAAACCAGGACTAAACTAGGACTAAACCAGGTCTGAACCAGGACTAAAACCAGGTCTGAACCAGGTCTGAACCAGGACTAAACCAGGTCTGAACCAGGTCTGAACCAGGACTAAACCAGGTCTAAACCAGGTCTGAACCAGGACTAAACCAGGACTAAACTAGGACTAAACCAGGTCTGAACCAGGACTAAAACCAGGTCTGAACCAGGACTAAACCAGGTCTAAACCAGGTCTGAACCAGGACTAAACCAGGACTAAACCAGGTCTGAACCAGGACTAAACCAGGTCTAAACCAGGTCTGAACCAGGACTAAACCAGGACTAAACTAGGACTAAACTAGGACTAAACCAGGTCTGAACCAGGACTAAAACCAGGTCTGAACCAGGACTAAACCAGGTCTAAACCAGGTCTGAACCAGGACTAAACCAGGTCTAAACCAGGTCTGAACCAGGACTAAACCAGGACTAAACCAGGTCTGAACCAGGACTAAACCAGGTCTAAACCAGGTCTGAACCAGGACTAAACCAGGACTAAACTAGGACTAAAACCAGGTCTGAACCAGGTCTGAACCAGGTCTGAACCAGGACTGAACCAGGACTAAACCAGGACTAAACCAGTTCTGAACCAGGACTAAACCAGGTCTGAACCAGGTCTGAACCAGGACTGAACCAGGACTAAACCAGGACTAAACCAGGACTAAACCAGGTCTGAACCAGGTCTAAACTAGGACTAAACCAGGTCTGAACCAGGTCTGAACCAGGTCTGAACCAGGATTAAAACCAGGACTAAACCAGGACTAAACCAGGTCTGAACCAGGACTAAACCAGGTCTAAACTAGGACTAAACCAGGTCTGAACCAGGACTAAACCAGGTCTGAACCAGGACTAAACCAGGAATAAACCAGGACTAAACCAGCACTAAACCAGGTCTAAACTAGGACTAAACCAGGTCTGAACCGGGACTAAACCAGGACTAAACCAGGGCTAAACCAGGGCTAAACCAGGACTAAACTAGGACTAAACTAGGACTAAACCAGGACTAAACTAGGACTAAACCAGGATAAAATCTGTCTCCAGGGTTATCTTTGTTTAGACTTGGCATGAACACTCCCAAAGCCACAGATGTGACTCGTTATCATGACCTCTACAAAAACAGTGGCACAAACTATTGGACTATTCACACTGACATGATGAAGTAAAATGTTCCCTGTCTTTTTAGAAAGATCTGCTCTCTGCTCTCGGTTTCAATCATTTTCATTGATTCCTGATCTGATCCCTGCCCCACCCTTCCTTCCTTGTTGCCAAAGAAAAAAACACTGTATGTTTCCTCTCCAATTGTTTTTCTGTCATTACATGTTGTGTATAATTGTCATTGATTGTATTGCATCTGTTCCACTCTGTATCTCCCAGTCGGAGGTGCGCACATGTACGTGGCCCCTCCCCTCCCCTCGCTATCACTGTCCTGCCTGGTTAGCGGGGAAACGAAATTTCAAATTCACTCCATGTACATGTACATATGATTGTTTTTTGACTATAAAGCAAACTATGAGTATGACTAAACCAGGTCTGAACCAGGACTGAACCAGGACTAAACCAGGTCTAAACCAGGACTAAACCAGGTCTAAACTAGCACTAAACCGGGACTAAACTAGGACTAAACCGGGACTAAACCAGGACTAAACCAGGTCTAAACTAGGACTAAATCAGGCCTGAACCAGGACTAAACTAGGACTAAACCAGGTCTAAACTAGGACTAAATCAGGCCTGAACCAGGACTAAACCAGGTCTAAACCGGGACTAAACCAGGTCTAAACTAGGACTAAATCAGGCCTGAACCAGGACTAAACTAGGACTAAACCAGGTCTAAACTAGGACTAAACCAGGTCTGAACCGGGACTAAACCAGGTCTGAACCATGTCTAAACCAGGACTAAACCAGGTCTGAACCAGGTCTGAACCAGGACTAAACCAGGACTAAACTAGGTCTAAACCAGGACTAAACTAGGTCTAAACCAGGTCTAAACTAGGACTAAACCGGGACTAAACCAGGTCTGAACCGGGACTAAACCAGGACTGGACTCCTTCCCTCAGGTTTATGTCATTTATTTTTAACACATTTAATTTGAGTTTTCGTCCCAAAAACACAAAAGTGGCTCGAAAAATTCTGAAATGATTTATTGAATCAACATTTACTGTAACATTTTACTTCAGTGGATATTTTCTGTACTTTTGAACAAAACCGAGTTCTTCTTCTTCAAACTTCTTCACGTGGGACGAGGCGGTGGAACAAACTTGTTTGTCCAACATAGCGGACTTCAGTCATTCTGATCTTGCACTTGGCTCGATTCAGCTTCAGGTTGATGCTTCTGATTCTGTCTCTCAGCTGTCTCAATCATTTGTCATGCTGCTCCCTATTTTCTCCCCAAACAAGAATGTCATTAACAATGTTCACGACTCCCTCCAGGTCTTCTAGACGCTGTGCGATGCACTTTTGAAACACCTCTGGAGTGGACGAAATACCAAAAGGAAGGAAACGATACCTTCCAAACGGAGTGTTGAAGGTGCACAGTTTGGAGCTTTCGTCGTCAAGTTGCACTTGCCAGAAGCCATGGTTGGCATCCAGTACAGAGAACACTTTGACATTTGGCATTTCAGCGACTATCTCTTCAACTGTGCGTAGTGGATAATGCTCTTGGCGTACCGCTTTGTTCAAATCTTCAAATGCAAATCGTTAAGTTTGTTCGGTTTGACTACAGTCACCATGCTATTCACCCAGTCAGTAGGTTCTGTTTGTCTTGCAATGACTCCAACTTCTTCCGTTCTGTCTAGTTCTTCTTTAACTTTTCAATGCTACAGGTACTTTGCGCGGCGGATGAATGACTGGTGGAACATCTTTGTCCAGTTGGATATGATGTAATCCTGGAACACATTCTAAGCCTGTGAATAAATCTTCGTATTCACCTAAGATGTCGTCTTCATTTCCTATTTTAAACACTCTTTTGATCAGGCCGAGCGCTGTACATGCATCTCTGCCAATAATTGCTGGTGAATTGCCTTCAACAACTTGGAATTTAAGCTCATATTCCTTGTCTTTGTGGTAACACTTGAGCTTTGCCTTGTCTTTTGGCTCCATCGTGTAGCCAGAATAAGCTTGCAATTGGATTTCAGCAGTGCTTTCTTGTTTGCTACTTTCTCAAAATCTTTGTACGACAATACATCGCACTCTGCTCCTGTGTCTAGCTTAAAGGAAAATTAACGTTTTTTTTTTTTACAATCTGAGCCTTCTTTCGGCAATAAAACAAGTAGTTTTACTCACCCATAGCAGTTTGGTGTCAATTGGAGCAGTATCGCAGAAGTTATGTTGAGCCGTTCTGTTCTACTAATGATCCCGTATCCGTTAGCGTGAGTGCTCGGGGCATTACTTTGCGGTGTCCAAATAACACAAACTTTAGCACTTTTCAAATCACAGAAGATCGCTGTGTCAGCGTAGACTTTTAGTAGATTCCAAAACGGCCTGAAACCCGATATGCAGCTATAGTTTCATTTGATGACGTCATCAGAGAGGACAGTGCGCATGCGTGAACTCAGCTGTTCTGTAAACACCGCTAGTCCGAAAGAAGCTAACACCGCTCTGAACTTTGCTTTTCTGTTGCGATATCGGGTTTCAGGCCGTTTTGGAATCCACTAAAAGTCTACCCTGACACAGCGATCTTCTGTGATTTGAAAAATGCTAAAGTTTGTGTTATTTGGACACTGCAAATCAGTGCCCCGAGCACTCACGCTAACGGATACGGGATCATTAGTAGAACAGAACGGCTCAACATAAGTTCTGCGATACTGCTCCAATTGACACCAAACTGCTATGGGTGAGTAAAACTACTTGTTTTATTGCCGAAAGAAGGCTCAGATTGTAAAAAAAACGTTACTTTTCCTTTAAATATCAATGGTTGGTTATTTAATTTCAGTGCTTGTGTCCATTTTTGATTTTCCTTTTCATTTGCAGAAACTACATCCATGTGCTTGATTGGCACATTTTCTTCCATTTCGATGCTGCCTAGAAACATGTCAGCGTTTTCTTCCTGTTCTAATTCACGTTTCTCTGTTGTCTTTGGTTTCTCTTTTTGTTTCGGTGTTTTGCACATATGGCCGAGGTGATTCTTTCTTGAACACTCGTTGCAAACTTTTCCGTATGCAGGGCATTTCTTTGGCTCGTGCGTGTATCCACACCTCGTGCATTCCTCACTCTTTCCTTTTGGTTATTTTTGTTCACTGCAATGTCTGATTCCTCTTGCAAGAGCTTTCACGTGACTTTGTGTTACTTCGTTAGCTCGACAAATGTCTACTGCTTTTTTCAAATCCAATTCCTCTTCACGTAAGAGTCTTGCCCTCACTGTGTCATTCGTCAGAGTTCCAAATTCACAATCCTTTCTTCACTCTTCGCCAAACCAGATGCGATGAGATAGAGGTGGAACTTCTGAACCCATGTTCGCCAGTTTTCTGCGACGTTTCCCTCGAAGCTGAGCCCATTCGGAGGCTTCAGTTGCTCCATAGTTCACTTCTCGTTCACTTCTGACGCCGTGTGATATTTTGGTATTGTACCAAAGGATGAAAATATGAATAATTCCCAGAGACACATTTCACATGACTGTTACTGTTTACTGTGGTCTCGACACATTACAGATTATAATTCTGTTGCACTTGACTATGTTACAACTAACATGGACGCCACCAAGTGGTAAGGAGGTAAACTACAACTACAATACATCAAACTGGTTTAGACCTGGTTCAGACCTGGTTCAGTCCTGGTTTAGACCTGGTTTAGACCTGGTTTAGTCCTGGTTTAGTTCTGGTTTAGACCTGGTTCAGTCCTGGTTTAGTCCAGATTTAGTCCTTGTTTAGTCCAGATTTAGTCCTGGTTTAATCCAGATTTAGTCCTGGTTTAGTCCAGATTCAGTCCTGGTTTAGACCTGGTTTAGACCTGGTTTAGTCCTGGTTTAGTTCTGGTTTAGTCCTGGTTTAGTCCAGATTTAGTCCTGGTTTAGTCCAGATTTAGTCCTGGTTTAGTCCTGGTTTAGTCCAGATTCAGTCCTGGTTTAGTCCAGATTTAGTCCTGGTTCAGTCCTGGTTCAGTCCTGGTTTAGTCCAGATTCAGTCCTGGTTTAGTCCTGGGTTAGACCTGGTTTAGTCCTGGTTTAGTCCTGGTTTAGTCCTGGTTCAGTCCAGATTTAGACCTGGTTTAGTCCTGGTTTAGTCCTGGTTTAGTCCTGGTTTAGACCTGGTTCAGTCCTGGTTTAGACCTGGTTTAGACCTGGTTTAGTCCTGGTTTAGACCTGGTTCAGTCCTGGTTTAGTCCTGGTTTAGACCTGGTTTAGTCCAGATTTAGTCCTGGTTTAGTCCAGATTTAGACCTGGTTCAGTCCTGGTTTAGTCCTGGTTTAGTCCTGGTTTAGTCCTGGTTTAGACCCAGGACAAGCTGCGGTCTTAAGAGCAAAAACAAATAAAAATACAAACCAAAACTTCCACATTTACCAAGTCCAAAAAAGGACAAAACCAAGAACCAATTTATGGATAATTTCACTTTTAGTTTTGTAAACACACGATACACTTTCACTTATCCTTTTGTTTCTTTTCATTTCACTTTATTCTCTCATCTGTTTCACACACAAACTGCACATTTAGGCTTTAAAGTTCTTCTCTCACACTTCAGTCCAGATCGGCGACTCCAGGACTGAAACGATCCAGATGATTCTAGTGAAGGTGTGTGGAGTTTAAAAACACAGTGGAGCACTTCCTGTATCACCACATGATGACATCACGAGGTGGAACAGAGTGTTTTCTGTTTGAGAGAAGAACTTTAAAGCCTAAATGTGCAGTTTGTGTGTGAAACAGATGAGAGAACCAGGACTAAACCAGGTCTAAACTAGGACTAAACCAGGTCTGAACCAGGACTAAACCAGGACTAAACCAGGACTAAACCAGGTCTGAACCAGGACTAAACCAGGAATAAACCAGGACTAAACCAGGTTTAAACCAGGTCTAAACTAGAACTAAACCAGGTCTAAACTAGGACTAAACCAGGCCTAAACCAGGCCTAAACCAGGTCTGAACCAGGACTAAACCAGGATTAAACCAGGTCTAAACTAGGACTAAACCATGTCTGAACCGGGACTAAACCAGGACTAAACTAGGACTAAACTAGGACTAAACCAGGTCTAAACTAGGACTAAACCAGGACTAAACTAGGACTAAACCAGGTCTAAACTAGGACTAAACCAGGATAAAATCTGTCTCCAGGGTTATCTTTGTTTAGACTTGGCAGGAACACTCCCAAAGCCACAGATGTGACTCGTTATCATGACCTCTACAAAAACAGTGGCACAAACTATTGGACTATTCACACTGACATGATGAAGTAAAATGTTCCCTGTCTTTTTAGAAAGATCTGCTCTCTGCTCTCGGTTTCAATCATTTTCATTGATTCCTGATCTGATCCCTGCCCCACCCTTCCTTCCTTGTTGCCAAAGAAAAAAACACTGTATGTTTCTTCTCCAATTGTTTTTCTGTCATTACATGTTGTGTATAATTGTCATTGATTGTATTGCATCTGTTCCACTCTGTATCTCCCAGTCGGAGGTGCGCACATGTACGTGGCCCCTCCCCTCGCCGCTCTATCACTGTCCTGCCTGGTTAGCGGGGAAACGAAATTTCAAATTCACTCCATGTACATGTACATATGATTGTTTTTCGACTATAAAGCAAACTATGAGTATGACTAAACCAGGTCTGAACCAGGTCTGAACCAGGACTAAACCAGGTCTAAACCAGGACTAAACCAGGACTAAACCAGGACTAAACCAGGTCTAAACCAGGACTGGACTCCTCCCCTCAGGTTTGTGTCATTTATTTTTAACATATTTAATTTGTGTTTTTGTCCCAAAAACACAAAAGTGGCTCGAAAAATTCTGAAACGATTTATTGAATCAACATTTACTGTAACATTTTACTTCAGTGGATATTTTCTGTACTTTTGAACAAAACCGAGTTCTTCTTCAAACTTCTTCACGTGGGACGAGGCGGTGGAACAAACTTGTTTCTTCACGTTCATTTTAAACAACGCGACGGAACAAAACCCAAACGAACGTCAAACTCTGAGCCTCTGGAGTCGCCGCCGCTACTGCGACTTCACCAGGTCTGAAACGAGAAACAGAACGGGTCAGAAGACACGAAGGAACCGAGGAACAAGGAGGTCCAGGGAGAGAGGAACCGCCCGCTCATGAAAAGGTTGGTGGTTCTCCTCCCTCTTCTGGACACTGAACATGAGCGATGTCGACCAGAAGGAAGAAGTCGGTGTTTTGGGAGACGTGATCATCACTGAAACTGAAACTTTACGTCTTAGAAGATCATCTGAGGTTTAAACGTCAGACGAAAGTTTTGTTCTTCAACTTTCATTGTCTGTTTTTACAATCATAAATCAATATATTTGATACAGAAACGTCACAGTTTCTTCACCTTCAGATCTCCCTCAGATTTTCCGTCACTCTGAAGTCTCCCGGGTGATGTAGAGGTGCAGAACATCGTTTTTCAAAAACCTGAGCGAATACTGAAATTCTTCCGCAAAATTCTTGCAATGACCTCTGGTGGAACATGTCTGATTTCTGCAGGCCATCCGGTCTGAACACAGTTCATCACCAGTTGCATCTCTTCGTCAGCTGCTGTTGCTGTCCTGAAAGCATTCAATTTTTCAGTTGAGATTGGCCGATAAGTTGACAAGACATGAATTTGTAATTCATCTTCCAACAGTGGTTCGATGTGCTCTTTGAGATAGGCACGGCTCAGTGTGTCTGCTATATACAACTCTTTTCCAGGTTTGTATTTCACTTGTAGATCATAGGGTTGCAGTCTCATGAGCATTCGTTGTAGTCGAGGGGGCTTTCTGTAGTGACTTTTTGAACACTGTCTCTAGGGGCTTATGGTCAGATTCAACATGCACAGATTTCCCATTGATGTACTGGTTGAATTTCTCACAGCCAAAGACAATAGCTAAAAGCTCTTTCTCAATTTGAGCGTATCTTTTCTGACACTCAGTGAGAGACCTCGATCCAAATGCTACAGGCCGTCCTTCTTGCAGTATCAATGCTCCTAATCCCTCGGAACCTGTGTCTACTGACAGCGTAATGTCTTTGCTGACATCAAAGTATCTCAACACTGGGGTGTTACTCACCAGTGACTTGAGCTTTCTGAAGCTCTCTTGTTGCTCGAAGTCCCAATGCCATGCTTCGTCACTTTCTAGCAGTTTTCTCACAGGTGCACTCACCTCTGCCAGATTCGGTATGAATTTTGCCAGTTACTGCAGTATTCCCAGGAATCTCATCAGAGCTGCTTTATCTTCTGGTTCTGGCATGTCCTGTATCGCTCTGACCTTTTCTGGGTCGGGTTTCAATCCGTCTACTGAAAGACATGTCCAACATAGCCGACTTCAGTCATCCTGATCTTGCACTTGGCTCGATTCAGCTTCAGGTTGATGCTTCTGATTCTGTCTCTCAGCTGTCTCAATCATTTGTCATGCTGCTCCCTATTTTCTCCCCAAACAAGAATGTCATTAACAGTGTTCACGACTCCCTCCAGGTCTTCTAGACGCTGTGCGATGCACTTTTGAAACACCTCTGGAGTGGACGAGATACCAAAAGGAAGGAAACGATACCTTCCAAACGGAGTGCTGAAGGTACACAGTTTGGAGCTTTTGTCGTCAAGTTGCACTTGCCAGAAGCCATGGTTGGCATCCAGTACAGAGAACACTTTGACATTTGGCATTTCAGCGACTATCTCTTCAACTGTGCGTAGTGGATAATGCTCTTGGCGTATCGCTTTGTTCAAATCTTCAAATGCAAATCGTTAAGTTTGTTCGGTTTGACTACAGTCACCATGCTATTCACCCAGTCAGTAGGTTCTGTTTGTCTTGCAATGACTCCAACTTCTTCCGTTCTGTCTAGTTCTTCTTTAACTTTTCAATGCTACAGGTACTTTGCGCGGCGGATGAATGACTGGTGGAACATCTTTGTCCAGTTGGATATGATGTAATCCTGGAACACATTCTAAGCCTGTGAATAAATCTTCGTATTCACCTAAGATGTCGTCTTCATTTCCTATTTTAAACACTCTTTTGATCAGGCCGAGCGCTGTACATGCATCTCTGCCAATAATTGCTGGTGAATTGCCTTCAACAACTTGGAATTTAAGCTCATATTCCTTGTCTTTGTGGTAACACTTGAGCTTTGCCTTGTCTTTTGGCTCCATCGTGTAGCCAGAATAAGCTTGCAATTGGATTTCAGCAGTGCTTTCTTGTTTGCTACTTTCTCAAAATCTTTGTACGACAATACATCGCACTCTGCTCCTGTGTCTAGCTTAAAGGAAAATTAACGTTTTTTTTTTACAATCTGAGCCTTCTTTCGGCAATAAAACAAGTAGTTTTACTCACCCATAGCAGTTTGGTGTCAATTGGAGCAGTATCGCAGAAGTTATGTTGAGCCGTTCTGTTCTACTAATGATCCCGTATCCGTTAGCGTGAGTGCTCGGGGCATTACTTTGCGGTGTCCAAATAACACAAACTTTAGCACTTTTCAAATCACAGAAGATCGCTGTGTCAGCGTAGACTTTTAGTAGATTCCAAAACGGCCTGAAACCCGATATGCAGCTATAGTTTCATTTGATGACGTCATCAGAGAGGACAGTGCGCATGCGTGAACTCAGCTGTTCTGTAAACACCGCTAGTCCGAAAGAAGCTAACACCGCTCTGAACTTTGCTTTTCTGTTGCGATATCGGGTTTCAGGCCGTTTTGGAATCCACTAAAAGTCTACCCTGACACAGCGATCTTCTGTGATTTGAAAAATGCTAAAGTTTGTGTTATTTGGACACTGCAAATCAGTGCCCCGAGCACTCATGCTAACGGATACGGGATCATTAGTAGAACAGAACGGCTCAACATAAGTTCTGCGATACTGCTCCAATTGACACCAAACTGCTATGGGTGAGTAAAACTACTTGTTTTATTGCCGAAAGAAGGCTCAGATTGTAAAAAAAAACGTTACTTTTCCTTTAAATATCAATGGTTGGTTATTTAATTTCAGTGCTTGTGTCCATTTTTGATTTTCCTTTTCATTTGCAGAAACTACATCCATGTGCTTGATTGGCACATTTTCTTCCATTTCGATGCTGCCTAGAAACATGTCAGCGTTTTCTTCCTGTTCTAATTCACGTTTCTCTGTTGTCTTTGGTTTCTCTTTTTGTTTCGGTGTTTTGCACATATGGCCGAGGTGATTCTTTCTTGAACACTCGTTGCAAACTTTTCCGTATGCAGGGCATTTCTTTGGCTCGTGCGTGTATCCACACCTCGTGCATTCCTCACTCTTTCCTTTTGGTTATTTTTGTTCACTGCAATGTCTGATTCCTCTTGCAAGAGCTTTCACGTGACTTTGTGTTACTTCGTTAGCTCGACAAATGTCTACTGCTTTTTTCAAATCCAATTCCTCTTCACGTAAGAGTCTTGCCCTCACTGTGTCATTCGTCAGAGTTCCAAATTCACAATCCTTTCTTCACTCTTCGCCAAACCAGATGCGATGAGATAGAGGTGGAACTTCTGAACCCATGTTCGCCAGTTTTCTGCGACGTTTCCCTCGAAGCTGAGCCCATTCGGAGGTTTCAGTTGCTCCATAGTTCACTTCTCGTTCACTTCTGACGCCGTGTGATATTTTGGTATTGTACCAAAGGATGAAAATATGAATAATTCCCAGAGACACATTTCACATGACTGTTACTGTTTACTGTGGTCTCGACACATTACAGATTATAATTCTGTTGCACTTGACTATGTTACAACTAACATGGACGCCACCAAGTGGTAAGGAGGTAAACTACAACTACAATACATCAAACTGGTTTAGACCTGGTTCAGACCTGGTTCAGTCCTGGTTTAGACCTGGTTTAGACCTGGTTTAGTCCTGGTTTAGTTCTGGTTTAGACCTGGTTCAGTCCTGGTTTAGTCCAGATTTAGTCCTTGTTTAGTCCAGATTTAGTCCTGGTTTAATCCAGATTTAGTCCTGGTTTAGTCCAGATTCAGTCCTGGTTTAGACCTGGTTTAGACCTGGTTTAGTCCTGGTTTAGTTCTGGTTTAGTCCTGGTTTAGTCCAGATTTAGTCCTGGTTTAGTCCAGATTTAGTCCTGGTTTAGTCCTGGTTTAGTCCAGATTCAGTCCTGGTTTAGTCCAGATTTAGTCCTGGTTCAGTCCTGGTTCAGTCCTGGTTTAGTCCAGATTCAGTCCTGGTTTAGTCCTGGGTTAGACCTGGTTTAGTCCTGGTTTAGTCCTGGTTTAGTCCTGGTTCAGTCCAGATTTAGACCTGGTTTAGTCCTGGTTTAGTCCTGGTTTAGTCCTGGTTTAGACCTGGTTCAGTCCTGGTTTAGACCTGGTTTAGACCTGGTTTAGTCCTGGTTTAGACCTGGTTCAGTCCTGGTTTAGTCCTGGTTTAGACCTGGTTTAGTCCAGATTTAGTCCTGGTTTAGTCCAGATTTAGACCTGGTTCAGTCCTGGTTTAGTCCTGGTTTAGTCCTGGTTTAGTCCTGGTTTAGTCCTGGTTTAGACCCAGGACAAGCTGCGGTCTTAAGAGCAAAAACAAATAAAAATACAAACCAAAACTTCCACATTTACCAAGTCCAAAAAAGGACAAAACCAAGAACCAATTTATGGATAATTTCACTTTTAGTTTTGTAAACACACGATACACTTTCACTTATCCTTTTGTTTCTTTTCATTTCACTTTATTCTCTCATCTGTTTCACACACAAACTGCACATTTAGGCTTTAAAGTTCTTCTCTCACACTTCAGTCCAGATCGGCGACTCCAGGACTGAAACGATCCAGATGATTCTAGTGAAGGTGTGTGGAGTTTAAAAACACAGTGGAGCACTTCCTGTATCACCACATGATGACATCACGAGGTGGAACAGAGTGTTTTCTGTTTGAGAGAAGAACTTTAAAGCCTAAATGTGCAGTTTGTGTGTGAAACAGATGAGAGAACCAGGACTAAACCAGGTCTAAACTAGGACTAAACCAGGTCTGAACCAGGACTAAACCAGGACTAAACCAGGACTAAACCAGGTCTGAACCAGGACTAAACCAGGAATAAACCAGGACTAAACCAGGTTTAAACCAGGTCTAAACTAGAACTAAACCAGGTCTAAACTAGGACTAAACCAGGCCTAAACCAGGCCTAAACCAGGTCTGAACCAGGACTAAACCAGGATTAAACCAGGTCTAAACTAGGACTAAACCATGTCTGAACCGGGACTAAACCAGGACTAAACTAGGACTAAACTAGGACTAAACCAGGTCTAAACTAGGACTAAACCAGGACTAAACTAGGACTAAACCAGGTCTAAACTAGGACTAAACCAGGATAAAATCTGTCTCCAGGGTTATCTTTGTTTAGACTTGGCAGGAACACTCCCAAAGCCACAGATGTGACTCGTTATCATGACCTCTACAAAAACAGTGGCACAAACTATTGGACTATTCACACTGACATGATGAAGTAAAATGTTCCCTGTCTTTTTAGAAAGATCTGATCTCTGCTCTCGGTTTCAATCATTTTCATTGATTCCTGATCTGATCCCTGCCCCACCCTTCCTTCCTTGTTGCCAAAGAAAAAAACACTGTATGTTTCTTCTCCAATTGTTTTTCTGTCATTACATGTTGTGTATAATTGTCATTGATTGTATTGCATCTGTTCCACTCTGTATCTCCCAGTCGGAGGTGCGCACATGTACGTGGCCCCTCCCCTCGCCGCTCTATCACTGTCCTGCCTGGTTAGCGGGGAAACGAAATTTCAAATTCACTCCATGTACATGTACATATGATTGTTTTTTGACTATAAAGCAAACTATGAGTATGACTAAACCAGGTCTGAACCAGGTCTGAACCAGGACTAAACCAGGTCTAAACCAGGACTAAACCAGGACTAAACCAGGACTAAACCAGGTCTAAACCAGGACTGGACTCCTCCCCTCAGGTTTGTGTCATTTATTTTTAACATATTTAATTTGTGTTTTTGTCCCAAAAACACAAAAGTGGCTCGAAAAATTCTGAAACGATTTATTGAATCAACATTTACTGTAACATTTTACTTCAGTGGATATTTTCTGTACTTTTGAACAAAACCGAGTTCTTCTTCAAACTTCTTCACGTGGGACGAGGCGGTGGAACAAACTTGTTTCTTCACGTTCATTTTAAACAACGCGACGGAACAAAACCCAAACGAACGTCAAACTCTGAGCCTCTGGAGTCGCCGCCGCTACTGCGACTTCACCAGGTCTGAAACGAGAAACAGAACGGGTCAGAAGACACGAAGGAACCGAGGAACAAGGAGGTCCAGGGAGAGAGGAACCGCCCGCTCATGAAAAGGTTGGTGGTTCTCCTCCCTCTTCTGGACACTGAACATGAGCGATGTCGACCAGAAGGAAGAAGTCGGTGTTTTGGGAGACGTGATCATCACTGAAACTGAAACTTTACGTCTTAGAAGATCATCTGAGGTTTAAACGTCAGACGAAAGTTTTGTTCTTCAACTTTCATTGTCTGTTTTTACAATCATAAATCAATATATTTGATACAGAAACGTCACAGTTTCTTCACCTTCAGATCTCCCTCAGATTTTCCGTCACTCTGAAGTCTCCCGGGTGATGTAGAGGTGCAGAACATCGTTTTTCAAAAACCTGAGCGAATACTGAAATTCTTCCGCAAAATTCTTGCAATGACCTCTGGTGGAACATGTCTGATTTCTGCAGGCCATCCGGTCTGAACACAGTTCATCACCAGTTGCATCTCTTCGTCAGCTGCTGTTGCTGTCCTGAAAGCATTCAATTTTTCAGTTGAGATTGGCCGATAAGTTGACAAGACATGAATTTGTAATTCATCTTCCAACAGTGGTTCGATGTGCTCTTTGAGATAGGCACGGCTCAGTGTGTCTGCTATATACAACTCTTTTCCAGGTTTGTATTTCACTTGTAGATCATAGGGTTGCAGTCTCATGAGCATTCGTTGTAGTCGAGGGGGGGCTTTCTGTAGTGACTTTTTGAACACTGTCTCTAGGGGCTTATGGTCAGATTCAACATGCACAGATTTCCCATTGATGTACTGGTTGAATTTCTCACAGCCAAAGACAATAGCTAAAAGCTCTTTCTCAATTTGAGCGTATCTTTTCTGACACTCAGTGAGAGACCTCGATCCAAATGCTACAGGCCGTCCTTCTTGCAGTATCAATGCTCCTAATCCCTCGGAACCTGTGTCTACTGACAGCGTAATGTCTTTGCTGACATCAAAGTATCTCAACACTGGGGTGTTACTCACCAGTGACTTGAGCTTTCTGAAGCTCTCTTGTTGCTCGAAGTCCCAATGCCATGCTTCGTCACTTTCTAGCAGTTTTCTCACAGGTGCACTCACCTCTGCCAGATTCGGTATGAATTTTGCCAGTTACTGCAGTATTCCCAGGAATCTCATCAGAGCTGCTTTATCTTCTGGTTCTGGCATGTCCTGTATCGCTCTGACCTTTTCTGGGTCGGGTTTCAATCCGTCTACTGAAAGACATGTCCAACATAGCCGACTTCAGTCATCCTGATCTTGCACTTGGCTCGATTCAGCTTCAGGTTGATGCTTCTGATTCTGTCTCTCAGCTGTCTCAATCATTTGTCATGCTGCTCCCTATTTTCTCCCCAAACAAGAATGTCATTAACAGTGTTCACGACTCCCTCCAGGTCTTCTAGACGCTGTGCGATGCACTTTTGAAACACCTCTGGAGTGGACGAGATACCAAAAGGAAGGAAACGATACCTTCCAAACGGAGTGCTGAAGGTACACAGTTTGGAGCTTTTGTCGTCAAGTTGCACTTGCCAGAAGCCATGGTTGGCATCCAGTACAGAGAACACTTTGACATTTGGCATTTCAGCGACTATCTCTTCAACTGTGCGTAGTGGATAATGCTCTTGGCGTATCGCTTTGTTCAAATCTTCAAATGCAAATCGTTAAGTTTGTTCGGTTTGACTACAGTCACCATGCTATTCACCCAGTCAGTAGGTTCTGTTTGTCTTGCAATGACTCCAACTTCTTCCGTTCTGTCTAGTTCTTCTTTAACTTTTCAATGCTACAGGTACTTTGCGCGGCGGATGAATGACTGGTGGAACATCTTTGTCCAGTTGGATATGATGTAATCCTGGAACACATTCTAAGCCTGTGAATAAATCTTCGTATTCACCTAAGATGTCGTCTTCATTTCCTATTTTAAACACTCTTTTGATCAGGCCGAGCGCTGTACATGCATCTCTGCCAATAATTGCTGGTGAATTGCCTTCAACAACTTGGAATTTAAGCTCATATTCCTTGTCTTTGTGGTAACACTTGAGCTTTGCCTTGTCTTTTGGCTCCATCGTGTAGCCAGAATAAGCTTGCAATTGGATTTCAGCAGTGCTTTCTTGTTTGCTACTTTCTCAAAATCTTTGTACGACAATACATCGCACTCTGCTCCTGTGTCTAGCTTAAAGGAAAATTAACGTTTTTTTTTTACAATCTGAGCCTTCTTTCGGCAATAAAACAAGTAGTTTTACTCACCCATAGCAGTTTGGTGTCAATTGGAGCAGTATCGCAGAAGTTATGTTGAGCCGTTCTGTTCTACTAATGATCCCGTATCCGTTAGCGTGAGTGCTCGGGGCATTACTTTGCGGTGTCCAAATAACACAAACTTTAGCACTTTTCAAATCACAGAAGATCGCTGTGTCAGCGTAGACTTTTAGTGGATTCCAAAACGGCCTGAAACCCGATATGCAGCTATAGTTTCATTTGATGACGTCATCAGAGAGGACAGTGCGCATGCGTGAACTCAGCTGTTCTGTAAACACCGCTAGTCCGAAAGAAGCTAACACCGCTCTGAACTTTGCTTTTCTGTTGCGATATCGGGTTTCAGGCCGTTTTGGAATCCACTAAAAGTCTACCCTGACACAGCGATCTTCTGTGATTTGAAAAATGCTAAAGTTTGTGTTATTTGGACACTGCAAATCAGTGCCCCGAGCACTCATGCTAACGGATACGGGATCATTAGTAGAACAGAACGGCTCAACATAAGTTCTGCGATACTGCTCCAATTGACACCAAACTGCTATGGGTGAGTAAAACTACTTGTTTTATTGCCGAAAGAAGGCTCAGATTGTAAAAAACGTTACTTTTCCTTTAAATATCAATGGTTGGTTATTTAATTTCAGTGCTTGTGTCCATTTTTGATTTTCCTTTTCATTTGCAGAAACTACATCCATGTGCTTGATTGGCACATTTTCTTCCATTTCGATGCTGCCTAGAAACATGTCAGCGTTTTCTTCCTGTTCTAATTCACGTTTCTCTGTTGTCTTTGGTTTCTCTTTTTGTTTCGGTGTTTTGCACATATGGCCGAGGTGATTCTTTCTTGAACACTCGTTGCAAACTTTTCCGTATGCAGGGCATTTCTTTGGCTCGTGCGTGTATCCACACCTCGTGCATTCCTCACTCTTTCCTTTTGGTTATTTTTGTTCACTGCAATGTCTGATTCCTCTTGCAAGAGCTTTCACGTGACTTTGTGTTACTTCGTTAGCTCGACAAATGTCTACTGCTTTTTTCAAATCCAATTCCTCTTCACGTAAGAGTCTTGCCCTCACTGTGTCATTCGTCAGAGTTCCAAATTCACAATCCTTTCTTCACTCTTCGCCAAACCAGATGCGATGAGATAGAGGTGGAACTTCTGAACCCATGTTCGCCAGTTTTCTGCGACGTTTCCCTCGAAGCTGAGCCCATTCGGAGGTTTCAGTTGCTCCATAGTTCACTTCTCGTTCACTTCTGACGCCGTGTGATATTTTGGTATTGTACCAAAGGATGAAAATATGAATAATTCCCAGAGACACATTTCACATGACTGTTACTGTTTACTGTGGTCTCGACACATTACAGATTATAATTCTGTTGCACTTGACTATGTTACAACTAACATGGACGCCACCAAGTGGTAAGGAGGTAAACTACAACTACAATACATCAAACTGGTTTAGACCTGGTTCAGACCTGGTTCAGTCCTGGTTTAGACCTGGTTTAGACCTGGTTTAGTCCTGGTTTAGTTCTGGTTTAGACCTGGTTCAGTCCTGGTTTAGTCCAGATTTAGTCCTTGTTTAGTCCAGATTTAGTCCTGGTTTAATCCAGATTTAGTCCTGGTTTAGTCCAGATTCAGTCCTGGTTTAGACCTGGTTTAGACCTGGTTTAGTCCTGGTTTAGTTCTGGTTTAGTCCTGGTTTAGTCCAGATTTAGTCCTGGTTTAGTCCTGGTTTAGTCCTGGTTTAGTCCTGGTTTAGTCCAGATTCAGTCCTGGTTTAGTCCAGATTTAGTCCTGGTTCAGTCCTGGTTCAGTCCTGGTTTAGTCCAGATTCAGTCCTGGTTTAGTCCTGGGTTAGACCTGGTTTAGTCCTGGTTTAGTCCTGGTTCAGTCCAGATTTAGACCTGGTTTAGTCCTGGTTTAGTCCTGGTTTAGTCCTGGTTTAGTCCTGGTTTAGTCCTGGTTCAGTCCAGATTTAGACCTGGTTTAGACCTGGTTCAGTCCTGGTTTAGACCTGGTTTAGACCTGGTTTAGTCCTGGTTTAGACCTGGTTCAGTCCTGGTTTAGTCCTGGTTTAGACCTGGTTTAGTCCAGATTTAGTCCTGGTTTAGTCCAGATTTAGACCTGGTTCAGTCCTGGTTTAGTCCTGGTTTAGTCCTGGTTTAGTCCTGGTTCAGTCCAGATTTAGACCTGGTTTAGACCTGGTTCAGTCCTGGTTTAGACCTGGTTTAGACCTGGTTTAGTCCTGGTTTAGACCTGGTTCAGTCCTGGTTTAGTCCTGGTTTAGACCTGGTTTAGTCCAGATTTAGTCCTGGTTTAGTCCAGATTTAGACCTGGTTCAGTCCTGGTTTAGTCCTGGTTTAGACCTGGTTTAGACCTGGTTTAGACCTAGTTTAGACCTGGTTTAGTCCTGGTTTAGTCCTGGTTTAGTCCTGGTTTAGTCCTGGTTTAGACCCAGGACAAGCTGCGGTCTTAAGAGCAAAAACAAATAAAAATACAAACCAAAACTTCCACATTTACCAAGTCCAAAAAAGGACAAAACCAAGAACCAATTTATGGATAATTTCACTTTTAGTTTTGTAAACACACGATACACTTTCACTTATCCTTTTGTTTCTTTTCATTTCACTTTATTCTCTCATCTGTTTCACACACAAACTGCACATTTAGGCTTTAAAGTTCTTCTCTCACACTTCAGTCCAGATCGGCGACTCCAGGACTGAAACGATCCAGATGATTCTAGTGAAGGTGTGTGGAGTTTAAAAACACAGTGGAGCACTTCCTGTATCACCACATGATGACATCACGAGGTGGAACAGAGTGTTTTCTGTTTGAGAGAAGAACTTTAAAGCCTAAATGTGCAGTTTGTGTGTGAAACAGATGAGAGAATAAAGTGAAATGAAAAGAAACAAAAGGATAAGTGAAAGTGTATCGTGTGTTTACAAAACTAAAAGTGAAATTATCCATAAATTGGTTCTTGGTTTTGTCCTTTTTTGGACTTGGTAAATGTGGAAGTTTTGGTTTGTATTTTTATTTGTTTTTGCTCTTAAGACCGCAGCTTGTCCTGGGTCTAAACCAGGACTAAACCAGGACTAGACCAGGACTAAACCAGGACTGAACCAGGTCTAAATCTGGACTAAACCAGGACTAAATCTGGACTAAATCTGGACTGAACCAGGTCTAAATCTGGACTAAACCAGGACTAAATCTGGACTAAACCAGGACTGAACCAGGACTAAACCAGGACTGAACCAGGTCTAAATCTGGACTAAACCAGGACTAAATCTGGACTAAACCAGGTCTAAACCAGGACTAAACCAGGTGTAAATCTGGACTAAACCAGGACTGAACCAGGACTAAACCAGGACTGAACCAGGACTAAACCAGTACTAAACCAGGACTAAACCAGTACTAAACCAGGACTGAATCTGGACTAAACCAGGACTAAATCTGGACTAAACCAGGACTGAATCTGGACTAAACCAGGACTGAATCTGGACTAAACCAGGACTAAACCAGGTCTAAACCAGGTCTAAACCAGGTCTAAACCAGGTCTAAACCAGGACTGGACTCCTTCCCTCAGGTTTATGTAATTTATTTTTAACACATTTAATTTGAGTTTTTCGTCCTAAAAACACAAAAGTGGCTCGAAAAATTCTGAAACGATTTATTGAATCAACATTTTACTTCAGTGGATATTTTCTGTACTTTTGAACAAAACCGAGTTCTTCTTCTTCAAACTTCTTCACGTGGGACGAGGCGGTGGAACAAACTTGTTTCTTCACGTTCATTTTAAACGACTCGACGGAACAAAACCCAAACGAACGTCAAACTCTGAGCCTCTGGAGTCGCCGCCGCTACTGCGACTTCACCAGGTCTGAAACGAGAAACAGAACGGGTCAGAAGACACGAAGGAACCGAGGAACAAGGAGGTCCAGGGAGAGAGGAACCGCCCGCTCATGAAAAGGTTGGTGGTTCTCCTCCCTCTTCTGGACACTGAACATGAGCGATGTCGACCAGAAGGAAGAAGTCGGTGTTTTGGGAGACGTGATCATCACTGAAACTGAAACTTTACGTCTTAGAAGATCATCTGAGGTTTAAACGTCAGACGAAAGTTTTGTTCTTCAACTTTCGTCTGTTTTTACAATAATAAATCAATATATTTGATACAGAAACGTCACAGTTTCTTCCCCCAAATCTCCCTCAGATTTTACCGTCAGTATATCTCCAGGGTCACGTAGACGTGCAGAACATCGTCCTTCAAAAAGCCGAGCGAATAGTTAAAGTCGTCATGTGAGGAGATCCTCACCAGGTCCCCGGCATCGTCTGTAACGAGAAGAGGGAGTATTAGACTTTTGTGAGAAAACTCCCCTCCCTCTGCTCCCCGTGCAGAGTCGCTCCCCCTTCAGAGCACAGGCACAACACTCATCAAACTCCTGCACTTTTGTCTCATGTTTTTGTGGATTTATGGACAATTGTCGTGGAGCCTGGGGGACGTAGGCTCGTGGGCGGAGCCTCGTACTGTGGGAGTGATCACTAGATGACTTAGACACTTCCTCTTTAAGGAACTAAAGGACAGCAGCACGCCGTTCTTTTGGCGCGTACACTTGATGACGTCACATGGTCGTACTCCGAGCCCACCTGACGCTCTGTGGGTGCCCGATGTGGGCGGAAGTACCCGATGTGGGCTCTGTGTGTTCTGCACATGCGCACAATGACGTATCATGACGTATCATGACGTATCAGGAAGAAGGAGGGTTTATCTGCCCGATTTGGGCTTTTTAAAAATTTATTTATTTTATTTACGACAGACACGTATCTTGACAACGAAGGCAATTTTCGGCATGATAGATAGATGGATATAAAAAATGTAATAAATAAATAAATAATAAATAAATAAATTATACATAAAAAATAAAAATAAGTATCTAAATAAATACTCAAATAAATAAATGAATGTATTATATTATGTATTAAAAATACATAATATATAATAAATAAATAAATAACAAATTAAAAGTGAGTCTAAGAACTTTTTGAGGCAACTGTAGAACCTTAAAACGTGTTTTTGTTAGGTTGTTAACTTCACGTGGATTTAACACCAAAATGTCCCCGACGTCCATTACAGAGGACATGTTACAACATGAGGAATACAAATAAAATTAACAAAATACAAATGCTAAGGTGTTAATTTACCTCCAAATTGAAAATAATAATAATAATAATAATAATTTAAAAAATGTATAAAAAAAGATAGATTAAAAAAACATAGATAAATCACACGAGACAACCACCCTGAGGTCATCTGCAGACAGAGCCGTAAACCAACTGCAAGGAACGAATCACTGTCGTGAAACCCGTACAACAAAACACAAACTGCACATGTGCGAACACAGAGCCCACATCAGGTACTTCCACCCACATCAGGTACTTCCGCCCACATCGGGTACTTCCACCCACATCGGGTACCGACACGCTCCACGAGTCGGGTGTTCTGCCGTCAGGTGTATCACCTGATCGCCCCCAGATTACCAAACCAATAGTCAGACCCCCCAGGATTTCGCGGGCATTTTTTGTGATTGTTTCGGGCTAAAATGCCTGAATTTGCGGGAGCTTTTCCAAAAAGTTGCGATGAAAGTTGCGGTGCTTTTAAAGGGACAGTGTGTAAGATTTTTACCTGTTAATTACTGAAATTGAAGATACCCATTCAAAAATACAGTGTTTTCCAAGCCTTTTCACTTCCATCATGAAATCAAAGTATTCTTTTGGACTTAGATATAGTCACATAAAAGGGGGATCTTCCCCATATAGAGGCAGCCATTTTGAATACGAGAGCCACAGAAGGACATTTGGGCTCATCCTTCGCCTCGGCTCCTGCTAACAGCTGCTTAGCCGCGCTGCGTTTGGGAGTGAAGGAGAGAAGGAGAGAAGGGGAAGGGGAGGGGGGAAGGGGGGAGCCTCGTGTAAACAAGCATGCTGCCGGATCACACATCGTAATGGATACAACACGTATTTTGGACTAAATTGTTTTACTGGATTTTATTCGCTGGATCCTTATGGACAGATTGAGACCAAGTTTATGATGAAATACAGAGTTTGACCTGTGCAAAGCCTTCAAAGGTAAGCTAAGTAAGCTAAGTTTTGTGCTTTTCCGTATAAAAGCCCCATGTGCTCGGGGAGTGATTGTTTTGCAGGGAAATGAATTGCATAGTCAAAAAGAGGAGACTGTAAGGTTTCATTTGATGTGTAGATTGTCATGAATCATGATCGGGATTGTGTGTTTTCATGCGAAAAGAAAAAAAAAAAGTGAACGGGGGACCGCGCTTTATGTATACAGCGGTGCGCGGTTCGTGCGCGGGTACGCGCGATCTCGGCGCTACGTCGCGTCCGGGTGACCCTCGAGGTCTGCCATAGCCAAAAGAGGAAGTGGAATAGCTAGTAACCACCTATGCGCCACGAATCCTACACACTGTCCCTTTAAGGTATTTGTTGCGGGAGGAAGTGAAGTTGTGATAAATAGTTGCGATTTTCGCTTTTTGTAATTAAAATTGAGTAATATTTTGAATACTGAGTTATTACTGAAAAAGAATAATACAAAGACACGCGGTCTTTTGCTGTTATTTTTGTGGGCAAATGGTGCCGCAGACATGTTTCTTTGCCATTAGAAGTCGTGTCCCAATTCCCAGAGCGCGCGGCTCGGAGCGTGGCCCGAAGGGCATGTGCGTCACACATTTCGACAGAACACCGGCACGACGACTGCTGTCCCACTTCTTTTTTGTCCCATGCGCAGTTAACACGCGGTCCGAAGACCGCAGTCGTTAAGCGGTCCGTGGACTGCAGTCTGGGCTGAGCAAGTGTGCACCTCCTTGACTGCAGTCTGAGCCCCCTTCAGGCCGCGCTCCGAGCTGTGCGCTCTGGGAACTGGGACACGGCCGCAGTTTCGTTTTGTCACACGGAAGTAAAGCAGAATGTTGCGGCTTCCAAACTCAAACCTTTGAGCCGCCGAGAATATGAGGTTGGGTCCTGTGGCTCGCAGATTTGTGACGCGCAAAGAGGAGGCTGTGGTGACAGATACGCTGAGATCCAGATATGTTTTGTGCATTTATTACAAAAAGAGCGCACACAGCTATGACAGCGCAGCAGGATGAAATGGAACTCATGAAAACAGCAGGATGAACAGATTAACGTGAAAGATGAATGAATGGTTTGACTCTCTCCTCTGTGTGACAGGTGAGCGCGCTTTTACACGCACACACTTCCGTACGTGCACATACCCACACTCACGTGACCCACCGCCTCTGCCGCACACACACACACAAACGCACCGTGCACCTCATCTCAGTTATGTCTCCTACACAGAAGGAAGTTGGTCGACGTCAGTTCAATACGTCACCGATGATTGGTCAAAATTAGTAAAAATTGCGGGAAAGTTGCGGTGATTGGTCAAAATTGCAACACCGCCCTGAATTCACAGGGATTGGCTGAAGTTGCGTTGAAGTTGCAAATCGCAACATCGTGAATTCCTGGAGGGTCTGAATAGTGCTACAACATCACTTCATACATTGCACTTTTGACTTGTATATTGTATTTTATTGTATATTTGTATATTGTATTTTATTGTATATTTGTATATTGTATTTTATTGTATATTTGTATATTGTATTTTATTGTATATTTGTATATTGTAGAGTTGTTTTCCCAGGACGACAGATGGAAATGAGCTCTGAGCTACAAACACCTGTACCACTGTGCTTAATGTAACTGTACACTGTCCTAATAAACCAAGAAATGAAATGAAAGTGACCGTACCTTTGTAGTCCACATTAAAGAGGAATCCTTTGGTGTGCGAGCGGATTGTTTTCATCAACTCATCGAAATCCGTTATTTCGATCCAGAACCGATGGATCTTTGTCACTTTGTCGTTTTCTTTAAAATACGCCTTTACTTCCATCTTCACTTCCAGATACTGGAGCCAAATATTCCTGGATTAGAAAGACAAGAGTTCAGACCTGGTTTAGTCCTGGTTTAGTCCTGGTTTAGTCCTGGTTTAGACCTGGTTTAGTCCTAGTTTAGACCTGGTTCAGTCCTGGTTCAGACCTGGTTTAGTCCTGGTTTAGACCTGGTTTAGTCCTAGTTTAGACCTGGTTCAGTCCTGGTTTAGTTCTGGTTCAGTCCTGGTTCAGACCTGGTTTAGACCTGGTTTAGACCTGGTTTAGTCCTAGTTTAGTCCTGGTTTAGTTCTGGGTTCGTCCTGGTTTAGTCCTGGTTCAGTCCTGGTTCAGTCCTGGTTCAGACCTGGTTCAGACCTGGTTTAGTCCTGGTTTAGTTCTGGGTTCGTCCTCAGTCTGAGCTGCAGTTTTGAGTTCAGGAAAATTGAAACTTAAACATCGCGCTCCGCCCTCAGAATTACGCAGTTAAATAAATAAATAAATAAATAAAATAAAGTTTCCTTTTTGCCGTTTCAGAGCAGCGAACACCAACACGGTTAAAAGTTTATAATAAAATACACAGAGTCTTTAAATAAGATTTAAATCAAGACAAACCCGAGAAACGTCACGAAATCCGTCTGAACACGTGAGAGTGCGCATGCGCAGTACTGGCGAGATCACAAACTGATATTTAAAATATAAAAGACAAAAGAGAATAAGAATATATGAGGTTTGAGGCTTAACCGAATATTTATAGACTATAAATAAATTCCATTTATTATTTTTATACATTTTTAAAGCTCCAACATCACAAAACCGATGTTCTAACGCTGTTTCCTCCTCACACACCTGGAGTCGTGTTTGTTTCATTCTCATGTTTGAGGAACTCTTTATTATTCGTCTGTAACATCTCCAAAGCTCCAAACGCTCTGTTCCACCTCGTGATGTCATCAAGTGAACAGTAAACCTTTACCTTTAGTTCAGTCCAGATCCAGATGATTCTAGTGAAGGTGTGTGGAGTTTAAAAACACAGTGGAGCACTTCCTGTATCACCACATGATGACATCACGAGGTGGAACAGAGTGTTTTCAGTGTGAGAGAAGAACTTTAAAGCCTAAATGTGCAGTTTGTGTGTGAAACAGATGAGAGAATAAAGTGAAATGAAAAGAAACAAAAGGATAAGTGAAAGTGTATCGTGTGTTTACAAAACTAAAAGTGAAATTATCCATAAATTGGTTCTTGGTTTTGTCCTTTTTTGGACTTGGTAAATGTGGAAGTTTTGGTTTGTATTTTTATTTGTTTTTGCTCTTAAGACCGCAGCTTGTCCTGGGTCTAAACCAGGACTAAACCAGGACTAGACCAGGACTAAACCAGGACTGAACCAGGACTAAACCAGGACTAAACCAGGTCTAAACCAGGACTAAACCAGGACTAGACCAGGACTAGACCAGGACTGAACCAGGACTAAACCAGGTCTAAACCAGGTCTAAACCAGGACTAAACCAGGACTAGACCAGGACTAAACCAGGACTGAACCAGGACTAAACCAGGACTAAACCAGGACTAGACCAGGACTAAACCAGGACTAGACCAGGACTAAACCAGGACTGAACCAGGACTAAACCAGGACTGAACCAGGACTAAACCAGGTCTAAACCAGGACTAAACCAGGACTAGACCAGGACTAAACCAGGACTGAACCAGGACTAAACCAGGTCTAAACCAGGACTAAACCAGGACTAAACCAGGTCTAGACCAGGACTAGACCAGGTCTAAACCAGGACTAGACCAGGACTGAACCAGGACTGAACCAGGTCTAAACCAGGACTAAACCAGGTCTAAACCAGGACTAAACCAGGACTAGACCAGGACTGAACCAGGTCTAAACCAGGACTGAACCAGGACTAAACCAGGACTAAACCAGGTCTAAACCAGGTCTAAACCAGGCCTAAACCAGGTCTAAACCAGGACTAAACCAGGACTAAACCAGGACTGAACCAGGTCTAAACCAGGACTGAACCAGGTCTAAACCAGGACTAAACCAGGTCTAAACCAGGTCTAAACCAGGCCTAAACCAGGTCTAAACCAGGACTAAACCAGGACTAAACCAGGACTGAACCAGGACTGAACCAGGACTAAACCAGGACTAAACCAGGTCTAAACCAGGACTAAACCAGGTCTAAACCAGGTCTAAACCAGGACTAAACCAGGACTAAACCAGGACTAAACCAGGTCTAAACCAGGCCTAAACCAGGTCTAAACCAGGTCTAAACCAGGTCTAAACCAGGACTAAACCAGGTCTAAACCAGGTCTAAACCAGGTCTAAACCAGGTCTAAACCAGGACTAAACCAGGACTAAACCAGGTCTAAACCAGGTCTAAACCAGGACTAAACCAGGACTAAACCAGGACTAAACCAGGTCTAGACCAGGACTAGACCAGGTCTAAACCAGGACTAGACCAGGACTAAACCAGGACTAAACCAGGACTAAACCAGGACTGAACCAGGACTGAACCAGGTCTAAACCAGGACTAAACCAGGCCTAAACCAGGCCTAAACCAGGCCTAAACCAGGTCTAAACCAGGTCTAAACCAGGACTAAACCAGGACTAAACCAGGACTGAACCAGGACTGAACCAGGACTAAACCAGGACTAAACCAGGTCTAAACCAGGACTAAACCAGGACTAAACCAGGACTAAACCAGGTCTAAACCAGGCCTAAACCAGGTCTAAACCAGGTCTAAACCAGGTCTAAACCAGGTCTAAACCAGGTCTAAACCAGGACTAAACCAGGACTGAACCAGGACTGAACCAGGACTGAACCAGGACTAAACCAGGACTAAACCAGGACTGAACCAGGACTAAACCAGGTCTAAACCAGGACTAAACCAGGACTAAACCAGGACTAAATCTGGACTAAACCAGGACTAAATCTGGACTAAACCAGAACTAAATCTGGACTAAACCAGGTCTAACCCAGGACTAAACCAGGACTAAACCAGGACTGAACCAGGACTAAATCTGGACTAAACCAGGACTGAATCTGGACTAAACCAGGATCTGGACTAAACCAGGACTGAATCTGGACTGAACCAGGACTGAACCAGGACTAAACCAGGACTGAACCAGGACTGAACCAGGACTGAACCAGGACTAAACCAGGACTAAACCAGGACTGAACCAGGACTAAACCAGGTCTAAATCTGGACTAAACCAGGACTAAACCAGGACTAAATCTGGACTAAACCAGGACTAAATCTGGACTAAACCAGAACTAAATCTGGACTAAACCAGGTCTAACCCAGGACTAAACCAGGACTAAACCAGGACTGAACCAGGACTAAATCTGGACTAAACCAGGACTGAATCTGGACTAAACCAGGATCTGGACTAAACCAGGACTGAATCTGGACTAAACCAGGTCTAAACCAGGACTAAACCAGGACTAAACCAGGACTGAACCAGGACTGAACCAGGACTAAACCAGGACTAAACCAGGTCTAAACCAGGACTAAACCAGGTCTAAACCAGGACTAAACCAGGACTGAACCAGGTCTAAACCAGGACTGAATCTGGACTAAACCAGGTCTAAACCAGGACTAAACCAGGATTAAACCAGGTCTAAACCAGGACTAAACCAGGACTAAACCAGGACTAAACCAGGTCTAGACCAGGACTAGACCAGGTCTAAACCAGGACTAGACCAGGACTAAACCAGGACTAAACCAGGACTGAACCAGGTCTAAACCAGGACTAAACCAGGCCTAAACCAGGTCTAAACCAGGTCTAAACCAGGACTAAACCAGGACTAAACCAGGACTGAACCAGGACTGAACCAGGACTAAACCAGGACTAAACCAGGTCTAAACCAGGACTAAACCAGGACTAAATCTGGACTAAACCAGGACTAAACCAGGACTAAATCTGGACTAAACCAGGACTAAATCTGGACTAAACCAGAACTAAATCTGGACTAAACCAGGTCTAACCCAGGACTAAACCAGGACTGAACCAGGACTAAATCTGGACTAAACCAGGACTGAATCTGGACTAAACCAGGTCTAACCCAGGACTAAACCAGGATCTGGACTAAACCAGGACTGAATCTGGACTAAACCAGGTCTAAACCAGGACTAAACCAGGACTAAACCAGGACTGAACCAGGACTGAACCAGGACTGAACCAGGACTAAACCAGGCCTAAACCAGGCCTAAACCAGGCCTAAACCAGGTCTAAACCAGGTCTAAACCAGGACTAAACCAGGACTGAACCAGGACTGAACCAGGACTAAACCAGGACTAAACCAGGTCTAAACCAGGACTAAACCAGGACTAAACCAGGACTAAACCAGGTCTAAACCAGGCCTAAACCAGGTCTAAACCAGGTCTAAACCAGGACTAAACCAGGTCTAAACCAGGTCTAAACCAGGTCTAAACCAGGTCTAAACCAGGACTGAACCAGGACTGAACCAGGACTGAACCAGGACTAAACCAGGACTAAACCAGGACTGAACCAGGACTAAACCAGGTCTAAACCAGGACTAAACCAGGACTAAATCTGGACTAAACCAGGACTAAACCAGGACTAAATCTGGACTAAACCAGGACTAAATCTGGACTAAACCAGAACTAAATCTGGACTAAACCAGGTCTAACCCAGGACTAAACTAGGTCTAAACCAGGACTAAACCAGGACTAAATCTGGACTAAACCAGGACTGAACCAGGACTAAATCTGGACTAAACCAGGACTGAACCAGGACTAAATCTGGACTAAACCAGGACTGAATCTGGACTAAACCAGGTCTAACCCAGGACTAAACCAGGATCTGGACTAAACCAGGACTGAATCTGGACTAAACCAGGTCTAAACCAGGACTAAACCAGGACTAAACCAGGACTGAACCAGGACTGAACCAGGACTAAACCAGGACTAAACCAGGTCTAAACCAGGACTAAACCAGGTCTAAACCAGGACTAAACCAGGACTGAACCAGGTCTAAACCAGGACTGAATCTGGACTAAACCAGGTCTAAACCAGGACTAAACCAGGATTAAACCAGGTCTAAACCAGGTCTAAACCAGGACTAAACCAAGACTAAATCTGGACTAAACCAGGTCTGAACCAGGTCTAAACCAGGACTAAATCTGGACTAAACCAGGACTAAACCAGGACTAAATCTGGTCTAAACCAGGACTAAATCTGGACTGAACCAGGACTAAACCAGGACTAAACTAGGTCTAAACCAGGTCTAAACCAGGTCTAAACCAGGTCTAAACCAGGTCTAAACCAGGTCTAAACCAGGACTAAACCAGGACTGGACTTCTTCCCTCAGGTTTATGTCATTTATTTTTAACACATTTAATTTGAGTTTTTCGTCCTAAAAACACAAAAGTGGCTCGAAAAATTCTGAAATTATTTATTGAATCAACATTTTACTTCAGTGGATATTTTCTGTACTTTTGAACAAAACCGAGTTCTTCTTCTTCAAACTTCTTCACGTGGGACGAGGCGGTGGAACAAACTTGTTTCTTCACGTTCATTTTAAACGACTCGACGGAACAAAACCCAAACGAACGTCAAACTCTGAGCCTCTGGAGTCGCCGCCGCTACTGCGACTTCACCAGGTCTGAAACGAGAAACAGAACGGGTCAGAAGACACGAAGGAACCGAGGAACAAGGAGGTCCAGGGAGAGAGGAACCGCCCACTAGGGCTGAACGATCCATCGTTGTAGATCGAAAATCGCCATCTCAGACAACGCGATTTTGGGATCGTTAAAGATAAAGTTAAAGTTAAAGTTTTTTGCAGTACTTCTAACTGACCCAGGTTTTGTTTTCGTCAACTATTTCCCACATGTATTCCGCCTGGCCCGCCTCCCCGCCACGCCGCTAAACCCGCCAATCAGAAACGGCGTGCTGCTTGTGGACAGGTCGGTGAGGCCGGTGTTAGCCGCTCCGCTCCGAGCGATCCCTCAACCCAAATACGCCGTGGAGCCCCGTGCGGTCTGGGGAGTCGCGAGCTGGTGAAGCCGGCGTTAGCTCCCGTTTAATCCGTAATCCGTCGCTCGAGTGCACGGCGAGAATGTCCGGAGAAACGTCTGGTAAAAGTGACACTCGGGCCAAACGGACAATTCCAGCTTCTTTTGCCGGCGTAACTCCGTATGACAGAAGCAGCCGACGACACCAGGAGAAAACGACTGCCGTAACACACGACATCGCCAAGGAAATGGTGTAACCACGGTGACCAAAGAGTCGTTTAAAAGTCTCCTCCGCACGATGGATAAGACGTATTCCCCTCTGTTAGCTGACTAACTGTTAGCATAAGGCTAGTTTACATTACAAACGCTATAGAAAGGCTATCACGATTAGCATCGCTAAATTTAGCATCACTATATTTAAGTTAAGTTTAAGTTGTATTTTATATGTTTGTTATAAAATAAAACAGTCCAGCTGCAGCACTTTAAAAGTTTTTTGCTCTACTTCAGACACAGATGCTCTTTTAGTTCTTCAGGTGGAATAAGTGCGGTCGCTCGAGCGCTCAGTGTAGCCTGTGTACAGCATGTTTGTTTTTAATAAACAGAACGACATTTGAAATAAATTTGAAAAATGACTTTAGTTTTCATTCTTGCGTTACAGTTTAGTGGAGTTTAGTGTTTGAATGGGATGATGTAAGTTTCTGTGATGTTTGATGCACTGAAACTTCATTTGAAAGAAATCGTGGATGAAACTGAAATTGCAATATCTGCCAGAAAAATCGCAATTCAATTTTTTTTCTTAAAATCGTTCAGCCCTACCGCCCGCTCATGAAAAGGTTGGCGGTTCTCCTCCCTCTTCTGGACACTGTTCTGAACATGAGCGATGTCGAGCAGAAGGAAGAAGTCGGTGTTTTGGGAGACGTGATCATCACTGAAACTGAAACTTTACGTCTTAGAAGATCATCTGAGGTTTAAAGGGACAGTGTGTTTTTTTAATATTAATCTGTATGGGTTTCCTTCTAAAAGTTTCGTGCGGTAACACCGTCTTACCTCTGACAGTCTCGTCTCAGCCCGGTTCTGCTCGCGTTCTGGAGCTCAGGTAATTAGGTCCGGTGAGTTCGCGGGGACTCGTAATAAAGCTTGTTTTTCTTCCCAAAACAAAACATTTGTCCGAAAGGTGATATATTTGCGTCCCAAACAGTTGTCCACGAAACATCCAGCAGCGTATTTTCACATTCACATATCTCGTCTCGATTCGTATCACTGCGCGCCTGTTACTTATTATTAGCCTGTTAGCCTTTAGCGGAAGTGTACGGGGAAGTTTACGAGTGAACAGGCAACAGGAGCTAACGAGAGCGCAGATAAGACGGTGTTACCGCACGAAACTTTTAGAAGGAAACCCATACAGATTAACATATATTTAAAAAAAAAACGCACTATCCCTTTAAACGTCAGGCAAAAGTTTTGTTCAAGTTTCATCGTCTCTTTTTACAAGAATAAATCAATATATTTGATACAGAAATGTTGCAGTTTCTTCACCAAAATCTCCCTCACTGAACGTGCAGTAACCAGGGTCACGTAGACGTGCAGAACATCGTCCTTCAAAAAGCCGAGCGAATAGTTAAAGTCGTCATGTGAGGAGATCCTCACCAGGTCCCCGGCATCGTCTGTAACGAGAAGAGGGAGTATTAGACTTTTGTGAGAAAACTCCCCTCCCTCTGCTCCCCGTGCAGAGTCGCTCCCCCTTCAGAGCACAGGCACAACACTCATCAAACTCCTGCACTTTTGTCTCATGTTTTTGTGGATTTATGGACAATTGTCGTGGAGCCTGGGGGACGTAGGCTCGTGGGCGGAGCCTCGTACAGGCTCGTACTGTGGGAGTAGGGTGACCATTCGTCCGGACAGTCCGGTTTTAGAGCTGTCTGTCCGGCCGTCTGTCACGTGTCCTCCTTTTTTACATTTTGTCCTCCTTTCGTTGCATAAATCGTCACCCATTATTTACACTTGCTACTCTGTGATGTTCGCCGTTTCCCAATCCAGCGAGTGCACGGTTCGGAGTGTGGTCTCAGTCTGCAGTCGAGGCGGTGCATACTCGCTCAGCCCTGAGTGCAGTCCGTGGACCGCATGGCCGTCTGAGATGGAACAGGTCCCACCTCAGCTCAATGAGCCGGGTGGTCTGCTCCTTGTTCCCTACAGACAAAATATTATTCTATTGCGACTAGTAATACTTGGAATTCCTGTGCGCGACATCCGAAATGCCCCCCCTCCCCCTCGAGAGAAAAACAAAAAACAAAAAACAAGGTGTCCTCACTTTAGGGCCTTTGTCCTCCTTTTTGGACACAAGTGTCTCCTTTTCTGTTTCATGCCGGTGGTCACCCTATGTGGGAGTGATCACTAGATGACTTAGACACGGCCTCTTTAAGGAACTAAAGGACAGCAGCACGCCGTTCTTTTGGCGCGTACACTTGATGACGTCACATGGTCGTACTCCGAGCCGTCAGGTGTATCACCTGATCGCCCCAGATTACCAAACCAATAGTGCTACAACATCACATTGCACTTTTGACTTGTAAATTGTATTTTTATTGTATATTTGTATATTGTATTTTTATTGTATACAGTGGTACCTCACCTTACAAAATTAATTCGTTCCAGAAGTGGTTTCGTAACGTGAAAAATGCGTAAGTTGAGTAGCTATTTCAATGGAAAAAGCCTGATCCGTTCCAAGGTGTGGGGCTTTTTTAATAGTGTAACTTTTTTTTTTTAGTGTAACGTTGTGTTCTGCGTCCTGACAGGCTAACAGACTAGACCAGGACTAAAAGAACGTGGAATAAACCAGGTCTGGCCAGAACTAAACCTGGATTGGACCTGTTATTATTATAACATGGCAGTGCCGTTGGAGGAGCGCGGTGCTCGTGTCTCCGCGCTCCGTTCCGCGCTAGGGCTGAGAGGCCGAGAAAGACGCTCTTTCAGCGGGAATAAGAGCGGGGCGGGGCGGGCTCTGCTTCTATCTGACCTCCAGAGCCGGGGGGCCGACACTGTGAGCTAACAGGCCGTATGGACGTCGCTTTTTGATCGGCTCTTCCTGTCATTGTGAAGAATTCACCAAGCGTTGGATTGTTCACTCACTAAGGGAACGTGAGCGGGGTTTAGACCGTCGTGAGACAGGTGAGTTTTACCATACTGATCATGTGTTGTGTCTCCGCTCCCCTCGCACGTTCGGCGCTATATTGAGCCGTGCCCCCCCCACGCTTCACTATCAACACATTCCGTTGAAAATCTATGAAAGTTCGAGTGTTCAAACGAGAGAGAAATGCGAGAGAAACTCCAGTCTGAGAAAAGCGTAGAATGTGTGTGGTGAGGCATTTACAGCCCTAAAACATGTAGAACAATTGCCAAATAGAAAGTTGTCCTACCTCGTGGACCTCTCCCACCGCCACCTCTGGAACCTAACCCCGTGTGTGTTGATAAAGTGTATTTACGTTTCGGGGCGTGCATCTGAGCGCGCATTCATTGAATTTTTGAGATTTGTTGTTTTTAAAGTGCTTTATAAATAAAGTTGGATTGGATTGGAGATTTTGCGTTTCGTAACTTGAAATTTCTTTCGTATCTAGAGACCAAAATTTGATGTGAAGGCGTTTCGTAAGAAATTTTCGTTTGTTGGGTCATTCGTAGGGTGAGGTACCACTGTATTTGTATATTGTATGTAAACCAATAAATGAAAATGAAATGAAAGTGACCGTACCTTTGTAGTGCATTTTAAAGTTGACTCCTTTGGCGTGCGAGCGGATTGTGCTCCTCAAGGCATCCAAATGCTTTTTGATCTTGAACCGACGGATTTCTGTCACTTTGTCGTTTTCTTGAAAATACGCCTTTACTTCCATCTTCACTTCCAGACACTGGATTAGAAAGACAAGACTTCAGTCCTGGTTCAGACCTGGTTCAGACCTGGTTCAGTCCTGGTTTAGTCCTGGTTTAGTCCTGGTTTAGTCCTGGTTTAGTCCTGGTTTAGTCCTGGTTTAGTCCTGGTTTAGTCCTGGCTCGGAGTATTTTTATTTGTTTTTGCTCTTAAGGCTGCAGTTTGTGGACGCTTTGGTTGTTGTGGGGGTAAACCTGAAGAAATGTTTGAAAATTGTGTTTGTTTGTTCTAAGTTTGAGAACACAAAACTTTCTTTTTGAATCCTGCACTTGACAAATAACCCAAAGTACAACCCAAAAAACTTAAACTTAAACAAAACTTAAACTAAACTAAAACAAAACTATCAGAGCCACTGTAAAAACAAATTAAAACTCACTGAATTCGAGGAAAAAAAAATCAAAACTAAACTATAATGAAAAATCCAAAACTATAATGATCTTAGTCGGAACATTGATCTGCTGAACTTAAAGCTCCAGTGTGTAGGATTCGTGGCGCATAGGTGGATGGTGCTATTGCACTTCCTGTTTTAGCTACGGCAGACCTCGAGGGTCACCCGGGCGCGCCGTAACGCGGACAGCTCTCGTACCCGAGCACGAGCCACGCGGTGCTACTGTATAAATAAAACGCGGTCCCGTTCACTGTTTTTTTTTTTTCTTTTCGCATGAAAACACACATTCCCGATCATGTACCATGACACTCTACACATCAAATGAAACCTTACAGTCTCCTCTTTTTGACTATGCAATTAATTTCCCTGCACAACAATCACTCCCCGAGCACATGGGGCTTTTATACAGAAAAGCACAAAACGAGGTTAGCTTACCTTAGAATGCTTTGCACAGGTCAAACTCTGTATTTCACCATAAACTTGCTCTCAATCTGTCCGTAAGGATCCAGCGAATAAAATCCAGTAAAACAATTTAGTCCAAAACACGTGTTAGATCCATTACGACGTCTGATCCGGCAGCATGCTTGTGTTGTTTACCCAAAACCACGAGCCTTGCCGAAGGCGGAGCCCAAATGTCCTTCTGCGGCTCTCGTATTCAAAATGGCTGCCTCTGCATGGGGAAGATCCCCCTTTTATGTGACTATATCTAAGTCCAAAAGAATACTTTGATTTCATGATGGAAGTGAAAAGGCTTGGAAAACAATGTATTTTTGAATGGGTATCTTCAATTTCTGTAATTAACGGGTAAAAATCGTACACACTGTCCTTTTAACGGAATGCTTCAGTGACTACAGACGCTTTTTTTTTTTTACCCTCAGACCCAAGCATTCGTTTCCTCGATGAATTTTTTTTAAAAACCTCTTTAACATGTTTTTCCTAAGCCTCTAATGCAGAAAATAATTTGTTTTATCTTTTTTTCTTTTTTGTGAGGAATCTGTGGAAATGTTGCAAAATTGCAACACTGGGCTTTAGTGGTTACCAATATTACAACTTCACATTTAATAATACATCTGCAAGCAGCAATGTGGGGCCAAGCACCGGAGGTGCATGTAGGCCTCAGCATGTGTTATCGTTTTGTCATGACAGCCAGTCAAACGCTACGTTATAAGCAGAAATGTCCTTCACATTTTGTCCTGTTGGTGGCGCTAGAGACCCTAACAGGGTCTGACAGGGTCTGACAGGGTCTAACAGGGTCTAACAGGGTCTGACAGGGTCTGACAGGGTCTGACAGGGTCTAACAGGGTTTAACAGATCAAAGACAGATCAAAGGTACATTTTGCTAGGCAACGGAGAAAATTCCTGAAAATTCCTGCAACTTTGACCTGCTGGTGGCGCTAGAGGGTTGGGGCTGGGGGCCTATAAATTGCTGTGGGTAATGAGGAGAGTGGCTGGAATGTGCATGCAAAATGTCACTACTTTTTACCAGACGGTTCTAGGGGTTGCCATAGACTCCCATGGTCAGAGGAATAATGTATAATAATAATAAGAATCAGTAGAAACACTATGGTGCCTAGCACCTTCGGTGCTTTGCCCCAAAAGCCAACTTTGTATTAGTTTTTGCTCATTCCATAAAATCAAAACATTTTAAAATGTTTTTTTATACCGAACAGCACTAAGTGAACATGAGAATGTTTTGAACTTTTTTTTTTTTTTTTCCAAAACTTATATTTAATACAACAATCGTGTGTATGAACAAGAACATTAAAGATGTGCTGCAGGACTCTTGTCTTTATCATGTCCCTCATCAAATATGAAACTGAAGCATCTCTGAAGCACAAGCGGACATCCCCGAGGTGGATGTGGATCCGCTCTTACCTGCACCGGCCTCTTTTTTACCTTTATGAGGAAAGTGTCCAATGCTGTCCTTCCGGAGTGTTGTACACTCTCTTTTTCCTCATCCACTGAAGGTCTACCTCTCTTTACGCTGTTAGTTTGAATGAGAGAGGCAGAGAGCTGGACCTGGAACCGTCTCCTGATCAATGATCAAAGATCAATGATCAAAGATCAAAGTTCAGCTTTATTGTCAATTCTTCCAGATGTGTTCAACAGTGAATCGAAATTTCGTTTCTCTCTGGCAAAAAGACAGTGTACAAAATACAATATAAAGACCAAACAAAAACTATCGAAGACAAAGATCTAAAATCTAAAGCAGTGCAACAGAATAAATAAATACCTATTTACAGATGTCCAAAATGTGCAGTGTGCATCAAAAATGTGCAATGGAAGATGCAGCAGTGAAATGTTAATGTGCAATAGAATGTGCATTGAAAGTAAAGATAAAAATAAATGTGCAGCAGTGGGGGATCTGCAGGGTCGTGCAGTCGCGCTTGTATTGCAGCCAACCATTTACCACGGCAAAGATTTAAAAAAAAATCTTTTATTATTAAAGTTACATGTTTTAAAACCACAATAACATTCGCAAAGAACTCAGAAGACACACTGGGGGATGTGGGCGCGGGAACAAACACCACTGAAATCATAAAGAAAGAGGAGAGGAAGAGACTGATCATTACTTTCAGAGTTTAACGCTTTTCGCATCGCCTTCGTCATTAAGTACCTTGTCAATACTGCCATTGCTGAAGTCCATCCGCTCTGCGTTTGCACTTGTGGTAGCGGGCCCACAGGGACTCGCGGAGATCAGACCACACAGGGCCGGAGTGGGTGAGGGCTGGGCGGGTGCAGCGGCCCGCTCGTCCTGAGCGGTTCTGTCTCTCTTGACCTGAGATCTGAGCTTCTTCTTGTTTGCCCCTCCGCGCCCCGGTCCTCTGCCTTCGCTGGTGTCCCTGGAGCAGCAGGACTTGGGGGTCTGGTCCTTAGGCGGCGCCACCCATTCCCCCCCGCTTCGGGGGTGAGATGCTGGACTATTGCAGCATCTGTCCCCCTCCCCGGTTCAGCCCCCGCTACCACGGCCTTAGGGTGGACGCTCTTCTCGGCCTCTCCCCCTCGAGAAGAGGAGGAGCGAGAAAGCAGCTCCTCGCTCTCCTCCGTCACGAGTGCCTGTGCACTCTGAACTGCAGCATCTTAGACAGTCTCACTGCCCAGACTCGAGGCGGTGGAGGAGGGGACGCTTTCAGCCCCAGCCGCAGGGCTGTCACCACCTCCTCCCGCGCGCTGCTCCCCTGGGCCAGAGCCATGGTGGTCCGAGCACCCAGCCCTGGGCTCCGCGCACTCCTGGGCGTAATGCCCCTGTCCCCCGCACTTCCTACACAGGAAGCCAGGACACTCACACAACACATGGCCCGACTGGAGGCACCCCCTGCACACCTTCACCTGCCTGTCATGTATGACCCTAAAGTACTCGGGCCCCCCCGCGGTGTTAAACCTGACAGAATACAGCAGAGACCGGACAGCGTCAGTGTAACGTACCTTAAAAAACCTGGTGCTGTCAGCGATGCTAGTCCCCCGCCACACTCTCCTCCTTATCCCGGAAACAGTGGAGACTCCCCAGGAGTGGAGCTTCTACACGATTTCCTCATCCTGGATGTACGACGGCAGGCCCATGAAAGAAACCACCAACTCGTCCGTGGTGATGTCTCGCTCGTGGACCCTGGTCTCGCCGACCCGGAACCCATCCAGCAGCTTGTCCTTGGCTGCCTGGGACGCTACCGTCATCTCGTACTTGTCCTTGTTCACCATGCGGCAGGCAAGAACAGCCCCACACACCTTCTGCGTAGCCTTCATCAAGGCCATAGGGGGCAGGCCCGCTCCACCCTCCAGCTCCAAAAAGACCGTCAGCTCTTTTTGGTATCTTACATCCTTATTTTTCCATCATTGTTCTTCATAGTATCTTCCTTCCTACCACCTGCCTTCTCAGTCGGCGTCTCCGCCGCGGCCTGGGGCCTCGTGGGGGCTGACATTGCGCTGTCCGCCTGGGGGTGAGCAAAGCTCACGGGGAAAAGAGAAAGCGTCTCCCCCTCAGCCGGGATGCTGGGAGGAGGTGAACTAACAACCGGGAGGAGGGGAAAAGCCAAAATAATCTAAAAAGTTCAAAGGAAAAAAACGAAAAAAACACCAAACAAAGACAGCTCCAGCGGAGCTCACCGCACACACGTGCGCCTCCACCACGGCAATGATGATGGTGTGCCAAAAGATGTACATGTACCGCCGTTTGCACCTCATGTGCAACTTGTACTTGGCTGTGAAGGAATCCAGCAAGTCGATCCCACACATGAATTTAATGTACATCTTCACAATTGATGGTCTTCTCACTTGAAGGACTTGGTGGATTTGTTCCACCGTGCGACCTTGTCGACTGGGTTTGGGCCATCAAAAGTGGAGAGAAGTGTGACTGAGCGGTGATCATACCACCTCACCGCACTGATGTTGTGTTCTTCTGACACTGAAGTCAGTCTTCCTTGTTGTTTCAGCTCCTTCTCTTCTGCTAACCTGAGGCTTGGCACACGCCCAGGACGAACAGTGCCAACAAAGTGTATGCCACACTCGAGCAGTTTAACAAGCAGAGGCACAGAGGTGAAAAAGTTGTCTGTAAACACATTGTAGTTTTGCCCTGTAGGTAGTGTTGATGCTTCATGACCGTATCTCCTGATATGCCAAGCTCAGACCTACTTCACTGTCCTCAAAGGAGTGGCCCGTGGCTTTTAGGTGGAGGTGTACGGCAGACTGAGGTCCTTTTAGGTGGAGGTGTACGGCGGACTGAGGTCCCGTCTGTGTTGGTACATCCTCTTGTGAACAGCTACTTCACAAAGGTTTAGGGATTCTCTGTGGAAAAGGTGCACCCTTTGTAACCCAGTGTTTTCGCAACATTTACATAAATCACTCTAAATCATGTGTATTATACTTTTTCTTAAAATATATTGATCTTTTCTAACACTAAACATGTTTTGAATGGAAGAAAAAAATATTAGATTGTATACTTACTTTTAGATTGGTTAAAATGGATCCAGAACAGAGCTGGGAGGTCAGTAGAAGCAGCCGTGTCATTTGACTTTGGAATGTGATATTCCCTCCAATATTAAAAATTTCCCTCCAAAAATGTTGTATGATGCAGTGCAGAGTGTGGGCTGCTGGGATATGCAGTTTTTGTTACATTCAGTCAGTGTAAGGCACCAGACAGTTTTAAGTAAATGTTGCAATTCTGCATCTGTGGGTCTAGACAAAAAAGGCAATTTAAGAGAAATAAGGCATCGAGATCAGGGGTCGGCAACCTTTACCACTCAAAGAGCCGTTTCACACAGTAAAGAAAACACTGGGAGCCACAAAACCCTTTTGAAATTTAAAATGAAATAATACTGCATATAATGGCTTTTTTGCCTTTGTGCCATAGAATTACATTTTCAAAATAAATTAACTAAAATACATTTTAATTAAATACAGTGGTCCCTCGCGATATCGCGGTTCACCTTTCGCGGCCTCGCAGATTTTTTTATTCAAATTTTATTTATAGTGCATCAACGCGCATTTCTGTGTCGTGATTGGCTAAGGGAGAACCTGAGGGACTGTAGACCTTTGCCGATTTGTCCGTCATTCTCCATGTCTCCTGTACAGAATGTGTTCAAATTTATATAAATATTCGATCGCAGTGTGACTCTGAAGTGCTGTATGTTTGCAAGTTTTCTCCCCGACAAAACCCGCCACAGCGAAGCGGTGCCAGGACGAAGAGGCTCGGTCAGAGGAAGCGAAATGTTTAGGGCCTGAAAACAGGTTTGGATCTTTGGTTTTATTCTATAATACCGAGGCTTTTTTGGTTGAAAATCTACTAAAGTTTGGGTGTTTAAACAAGAGAAATGTGAGAAAATGTTAATGCCAGTCTGAGAAAAGTGTAGAATGTTATTTTTAGAACGTAACCACGATAAACGAGGGACCGCCGTAGAGCCGCAGGTTGCCGACCCCTGATGTAGATGAAAAAAAGTTTTCCCAGATTGTGTCAGTTTCCATCACCTGAAGAGCCCAAAGGAAGTTGTCATCTGCAGATTTCCAAACGTCTTCCAGGTTTGTGACGTTAACGTGAATAGAGCTCGATCACACCGCACTTCGTCATGAAACATCGGAAACAGACTTCACAATTTCCATTTGTGACTAGACCCAAACCCGTGCTGCGGTACAACGAAAATCTGCAACTTCCAAAAGGTCTGAATTAAACATTGTCCCTACGGAACGCTGCCACGTCGCCGACACAACGCGCACCCGCAAGACTGAATGTAAAATGAAAACCGCACAAGATTTTATTGTGAAAAGTTTTATTTTGTGAATATGTCCACATCTCTACAGACGTCTTCCTCTGCGTCCTCCCTTCCTCCGGGTCGAGTCTGACGGGATTGGGGTCACGTCCTCTGCAACAAAAACGACAAAAACGCACAAGGTTATTCCAGTTTCTCCTCTTGTATTTTGCTTTTTGTACATCGTTTGTATATTTCTGACATCCCTCGCTATCCCCTGCCTTGGTATCTGTAGATTTTATGTTAAATTCAGTTTAAGGATGGGACAATAAAAGGGTAAATAAGTCGTTTGTGGGACATTTGTGTAAAATCGTGAAAATCTGCAACAAAAATGATCACCATTTTATCACTAAAATGTGCAGGAAAAAGCTGAAACCATAAAGTGCTCTCAGTTCTAAGTCAATAAAATCCCCTGTAATTAAATACTGCGGAACATTTTAGGGAAAGCAGGAACTTCTCCATGGATACAAGCAGGTGACTCCCCGAAAAAGTGACAAAGGGCGGCTTTAAAGTCCTTTCACCTGAAATTCGTCTTTGGGGTTGGATAATGGCACCGCTTTGTAGAAAAATGTACTTTTATTCATTTTTCCCCGACAGAAGAGGCTGAATATTGTGCCAGTTTCTCAAGACAAAACATTTGTCCGAAAGGTGATATATTTGCGTCCCAAACAGTTGTCCACGAAAAATCCAGCAGCGAATTTTCACATTTGCATATCTCGTCTCGATTCGTATCACTGCGCTCCCGTTAGCTGCCGGTTGCCTGTTCACTCGTAAACTTCCCCGTAAACTTCCCCTTACCACATCCGTCGTTCACTTCCGCTAAAGGCTAACAGGCTAATAATAAGTAACAGGCGCGCAGTGACACGAATCGAGACGAGATGTGCGAATGTGAAAATACGCTGCTGGATGTTTCGTGGACAACTGTTTGGGAGGCAAATATATCACCTTTCAGACAAATGTTTTGTTTTGAGAAGAAAAACAAGCTTTATTACAAGTCCCCGCGAACTCACCGGACCAAATTACCTGAGCTCCAGAACGTGAGCAGAACCGGGCTGAGCGCAAACTGTCAGAGGTAAACCGGTGTTACCGCACGAAACTTTTAGAAGGAAACCCATACAGATTAACATAAAAAAACACACACTATCCCTTTAACACGCGGTCTGAAGACCACAGTCGTTTCCATGGAAATCGGGCGTGGACCAACTACATGAAAAAGCACACTTTGTGCACTCTTATATCCAGGGATGAAAGTGGCCAATCATGAAAAAAGCGGAAAGTCACGAGACCTGTCCCATTTCGCCGACGCCCATGCAGTCCGCTGAGTGCACTCAGGGCTGAGCAAGTGTGCACAGTCCTGAGTGCAGTCCTGAGTACCCTTAAAACGACGGTCCGAACTGTGCACACTGAGAATTGAGACACGGCGCGTGTGTGTCCGTCTGTATGTGTCCATGTGTGTGTGTGCGTCCGGTCTCACCGATGCGTCCGATCTTCATGCCTGATCGGGCCAGAGCTCTGAGGGCAGACTGGGCTCCAGGGCCGGGGGTTTTTGTCCTGAAGAAAAAAAAAAACACTTAACTGCACTGGACAAAACAAGCCCCCAGCAGAGGGCGCCGTTCACACACACACGAGCTCATTTAAAGCTTCATTACACTAAACAGACTGAGCTTTATGTTCCAACACTGTTTCCTCCTCAAAAAACAGAACTGGAGTTGTGTTTGTTTCATTCACATGTTTGAGGAACTCTTTATTATTCATCTGTAACATCTCCAAAGCTCCAAACGCTGTTCCACCTTGTGATGTCATCAAGTGGTACTTTAACATCAAGTGAACAGCTCCTTTTACCTTTAGTTCAGTCCAGATCGGCGACTCCAGGACTGAAATGATCCAAATGATTCTAGTGAAGGTGTGTGGAGTTTAAAAACACAGTGGAGCACTTCCTGTATCACCACATGACATCACAAGGTGGAACAGAGTGTTTTCAGTCTGAGAGGAGAGCTCAGTAACACTTTAGTTACACAACTGGGAATTGGTTTAGACAATTTTTACCTTTATCTGTCCCAAGACGAGGAAAACCGCGGCAAATCAAAGCTTTTCCTGATTAATATTTTGAAGATTTTTTCTCGAATGAAAACAAGTTAAAATTATAAAAAGCATTTCCCATTTATCCATGTGTCTGAACATTAGGAATTCTGGCAAACTACGTCACGTTATGGAATTCTCTACGGTGATGTCATGATTTCCAACCAGAAGTACAGTTTTACACCTAAAAACATTTTATTTTGGTAATAATTTTAATAAAAACACATCTGAAATTCTCATTTTGAACAGAAACTATTGTATTTGTTGTTCCAAGTGGAATAAAACTGATCCTAAAATCTTTCATTTCAAAAAGAAATCTACAATTTCACTTTAACTCATGAGGAAAACGGGGATTGTGCACGTACGCTTGTTTTTACGTTTGGATTGGATTAACAAATAATGGTGAGTATTTTTTGAGGATCTGTGGTCCCGAAAGCGCCGCCACAATGACAGCAAAAATATTAAAGTTAGGGATGCACCGATGTGAACATTTTGGCTGATATTAGGGGTGGGTATTGGCAACGAAGTCACGATTCAATTCGATTCACGATTCAGATGCCAAGATGCGATACCATCACGATACTTGAATTATTCCGATGCATTGCAATATATTCGACATACACTAATCCCTCGTTTATCGCGGGGGTTAGGTTCCAGAAATAACCCGTAATAATTGAAATCCGCGAAGTAGGACAACTTTATATTTTACAATTCTTCTACATGTTTTAAGGCTGTAAACGCCTCACCACACACATTATACACTTTTCTCACACTGGAATTAACATTTTCTCATATTTGTCTCTCGTTTAAACACTCAAACTTTCATAGATTTTCAACAAAATGTATTAATAGTGAAGTGTGGGGGGAGACACGGCTCCGGGAGCCCCGCCAGAAGCACGAGCAGCACTGCCACGTCCCGGGACGAGACGCGCACCAACCCCTTGGAGAAGTGCGCGACACGTGCTGCTGTGTCACGGATTTGTCCATGATGAACCCCTCATCGTGGCGCCCGGACCGCGTGCTCTCAACCCGAGCCACAAACCGAACACGCACAAACGAACGCAAAAGCCGCACGGAGTGATTTAATCCTGCAGGGATGAAAGTGGCCAATCATGAAAAAAGCGGAAAGTCACCCCCCCCCCCCCCCCCCCCGGGGACAAAAAAAAAAAATCCGGGGGGGGGGGGGGGGGGACTTGAATAAATAGCGATAAAACACATTTTTAAACAATTGTAGTGTTTTTTATTTGAAAATTGATATCAAAACACGGCACTGACCCCGATTTTGCGACATCAAAGTCTGATAACGAGCCGAGAGAAGCGCACTCGCGGCGCAGCTCAGGACGTGCGGTGTCCTCAGCACCAGAAGAGCCCCGCACACATGTAGAAGCTTAATACGAGACATGTACTTTTGTTTCTGAATACGGGACGATTACATTTTTCAACGGACGGTTGGCAACCCTAAACACAATTATACATATATAATACACACCCAAAATTTCCAACGTATTTGGAAAAAAAAAAAAAAAAATTACCGCGCGGCTAAAAAAAAAAAGCGGAAATCCGCTAAAAAGCGGATCTCTTTCATCCCTGAATCCTGGTTCAGACCTGGTTTAGTCCACATTTAGTCCTGGTCTAGTCTCTTAGCCAATCAGGACGCAGAACACATTGTTACACTATAAAAAAATAAAAATAAAAAAAAATGAAGAAAAAATATTATAAAATTGAAAAAAAAAAATCCGCGAAACAGCGAAGAGTGAACCGCGATAGAGCGAGGGTTCACTGTAAAGAACTTCAGTCTGTATACTGCTCATTAGGGCTGCGCAAAAATATTGAAATACTGACATCTTGTATTTTTTTACATCTCGTACTTAGATATATTTAACCAAATTATTTTTGGACAAGGTATGTGTTGACATCTTCACCGTTTTGCGTAAAGGGAGTTGTTTTTGAGTGAACTTGACCTTTTCCACTGAAACACATCAAAACGGTTTCAAATATATCGAATCTGCAGTGTATCGAAAAACGTATCATATTGGCCACTTCTTAACTCATTCAGTGCCGGAGACGTCTATTGACGTCCCCTCGAATCCAACCGTTGAGTGCCGTGACGTCTATAGACGTCAATTGCTTTTTTCAGCGGGGGTTGCTAGGTTACGGCCTGGAGCAACTTTTGAGGTGTAATTCACATCTCTCAACCTGTAGATGGCGATGTTGTATCATTATTAGCCGATCAGAGCCGGGGAAGAAAGGAGGAGTGCAGCGTGTGTATGGTGTATTGGCCAGAGTAGTAAGATGGCGAGGCCATAGAACCCGGAAAAGCAGATAACTGTTGATCAGCGCCTATGGAGCGATCAGATCGCTCTTGGGACCCAGGATCCTGGATCAGAGGATCGCAGAGACAAGCCGGATCAAGCAGCGAGGTCTGAGCAGAGATCTGCTGTGCCCGAGGAGGGGGCGTGTCCTGTGTGCGCTGCACGGATCAGGGAGTCTCCTCAGAACTACGACAGCTCCAGAGAAGAAGTTTACTGACTTGGAGCAGTGAGCAGTGTATGGTAATTGTAATGAATGAAGTTGTGTGTGTGTGTGCGTGCGTGCGTGTGTGTGTGTAAAGGTTTATGCATGGGCTTGTGTGTATGTACATATATATATGTGTGTGTGTGTGTGTGTGTGTGTGTGTGTGTGTATTAGTTTTTATTATGGGTCTGTACTCTGGGCCTCAGACAAATCCTCAACAAAGTTCTATTTTATAGGAAAAGATATTATATCCTGTAAACATCTCTTGGCACTATTGATTTGAACGAATTTTCAATTCACAGAGCCTTATATTCTTATATTTGTAAATAAAAAATGTACTTTGTCATCAAAAATCTCTTTCTCTGTTATTTTAGATGTTTGAGGTGTCACTAAATCGATAAATATTGATGTCAAAGTCACTGATCTGCTCGAAATCCTTCTCTGAACTAAACGGTCGTTTTCTCCATTTCTTGCTCAAAAACCAGTGTTTTTGCTGAAACTTCCCTATGTTCTACTATCAGTTATTTGAGAACCGAAAAGGTTAGAAACATAATTTTTTTTCCAGGTGAAAGAAGAGAGTCGACACTTTATTTTGATGTGTCCCATGTTTATATAGTCAAAGAACTCAGTATTCTGTGGGTCTTGGAAAATCAGTGAAATTCTACTGAAACCTGTGGCACTCTGGGGTTAGAATTCTGAAAACAGGCCGGCACTGAATGAGTTAATGAAACCAGCCCTAGAGTTCATACGCACGTTTAAAATATGTAAACACGCAATCAATTTAATGAAAAAAGACAAATTGTGGAAAAATGTTTAAGAAAAGGATGTTATCGTTTTAGACAAATGAGTCATCCAACCCGTCATAGGCGTCTTGAATGAACGCCAACATGATTTCAGATTGAAATTTAAAATCAGTGAAATCTGACATGTTTTCCTTCCGTTCATTCTGCTTTTGTGCTTGGCGTTTTTGACCTCCGCAGCCGCACTTTGGCTGTGGTTTATCTGGCAACAAATAATCCGGTTAAAAAAAACAAACACATGATATTAAAAACAGATTGTGTGTGTGTTTTTTAAAGGAATTTTTAGCATGCAAAAGCTGTAAATCTGAAAACGACCACTTGATGACATCACAAAGTGGAACAGAGCGTTTGTACAGACTCAAGTGTTCCTCAAACATGTGAATGAAACAAACTCCAGGTGTTTTTGAGGAGGGAACGACATTCTAACAGTAAAAAGGGGCATGTTTGGTATCAAACTGTAGTGTCGTGGCTCCTCCGTCTCTCGGTCATGTTTTGGCGGTTCTCGGTCGTGTGTGTTTTGGCGGTTCTCGGTCGTGTGTCGTTTTGGCGGTTCTCGGTCGTGTGTCGTTTTGGCGGTTCTCGGTCGTGTGTCGTTTTGGCGGTTCCCGGTCGTGTGTCGTTTTGGCCGTTCTCGGTCGTGTGTCGTTTTGGCGGTTCTCGGTCGTGTGTGTTTTGGCGGTTCTCGGTCGTGTGTGTTTTGGCGGTTCTCGGTCGTGTGTGTTTTGGCGGTTCTCGTCGTGTGTTGTTTTGGCGGTTCTCGGTCGTGTTTTCTGACCTGTTGCCCCCGGTGGCCCTCAGCTTGATGTGCAGGGCGGTGATGCCGAGCTCCTTGCAGCGCTGCGCCACGTCCTGAGCAGCCAACATGGCGGCGTACGGAGACGACTCATCTCTGTCGGCCTTCACCTTCATACCGCCAGTCACGCGGCAGATCGTCTCCCTGGAAACAACACAAGTAAATCCTCTGCTCCACCCGACCCTCTTCCTGACCCCTTACAGGTACGTACTTTCCGGACAGGTCGGTGACGTGGACAAAGGTGTCGTTGAAAGAGGCGAAGATGTGGCAAACGCCGAACACGTTTTCTCCTTCAGCGACCTGAGGGCCCAGGCTGATCACCTGCTCCTCCTTCTTCTCCTTCCCTTTGCGTGGAGCCATGTCTGAAAAACGACAAAAACGGCCGTGAATGCGAAATAAAACTGCAGACCGAGTTTTGTTTAAAAGCTACAGTGTGCAACTTTCCGGTCATCTGCACGATTCCGTGGCAACAAAGTTAAAGACATACTTCGGAATATTCTCCACAGACATTAGTTTTGTACTGTACTGTGGAATATTCTAGCCAAAGACACTACATTTCCACGGAAACAAGCAGGATGCCCTCCTCCAGGACGAGACAGGTCTGTGGAGATGCAAGCCCACTCACAAGGACACCATGTTTAGCCCGTATTTTGCCAAAAAGTTCCATACTGTAGCTTTCTTGCAGGGTATTAAATATAATCAATAGAATTTCACGTTACATCCACTGACGCAACATGGTCCAGGGACTTAACCAGGACTAAACCAGGGACTAAACCAGGGACTAAACCAGGGACAAAACCAGGGACAAAACCAGGGACAAAACCAGGGACAAAACCAGGGACTTAAGCAGGACTAAACCAGGGTCTTAAGCAGGACTAAACCAGGGTCTTAAGCAGGACTAAACCAGGGTCTTAAGCAGGACTAAACCAGGGTCTTAAGCAGGACTAAACCAGGGACTTAAGCAGGACTAAACCAGGGACTTAAGCAGGACTAAACCAGGGACTAAACCAGGGTCTTAACCAGGACTAAACCAGGGTCTTAATAAAATAATCTCACTTCTAACCCGGTCACATGTAAAAACATAAAAACAGAACCCGGAGTTTAAAGCAGAACTCCGGCCGCGCCACATGGTTAAACCCGGGATCCGGCTGCGCACGAGAACCACGCAAACCCGGAGAAATAACGGATTTAAAGCTTCACCACGGAACATTTACTCTGCACATTGCCAGACACGTGAGGTTTGTCTCATCTTTAGTAAAAACCCCGATATATTTATTGTATTATTGTATTTAAGCGCACATTTCACTTCATCTGCGACGTATCCACACACGGAGCTTGATTTGACTCAATTTACGGTACTTTGAGGTGATTTCAGACCGGTTTATTAAAGAGGACACGATTCGGAGTTTACCTAGTGCGAGTTTGTGAAGTGAAACGGCGAATTTATTTAGAAAATGAGGCGGAAATTCGGTTTATGTGTGAAGCAGGGAGCTAAGATGGCGGGTCTGAGGATGCGGTCAGAACACAAATCCGATCAAAACTCAGTATTTTCCGAGTCCATATCTCGCAATTTCACACGGATCCTTCGCGTTGTAAATGTTGGATTAAAGCGAAGTACCTGCAGGACGCGGATGGACAGAAAAAGAGCAGATTTATGCGGATTTTGGCCCGAGCGGGACGTACCTCTGTGTGTCTCTTCACCAAGCAGAAACAGAAAAGGACCGACTTCCGCTTCCGGCGTCAAAAAGCGCTGTGCTGCCCGCGTGCGGCGGCGAGGAAAAAGAATAATTTTTAAAATGTATTTTTAAAAGTTATTTCATTATTTCATTACTTATTATTTTACTATTTCATTATTTTACTATATTATTATTTTATTATTTTACTATTTTATTATTTTATTATTTTACTATTTTATTATTTTTATTAGTTTATCATTTATTATTTTACTATTTTATTATTTCATTATTTATTATTTCATTACTTATTATTTTACTATTTTATTATTTTACTATTTTATTATTTTATTATTTCATTTTTTATTATTTCATTTGTTTATTATTTTGTTATTTTATTATTTCAATATTGCATTAGTTTATTAATTTATTCTTTCTTTAATATATTATTTTATTATTTCATTAGTTTATTATTTTATTATTTCATTAGTTTATTATTTTATGGTTTTATTATTTCATTTGTTTATTATTTTGCGTGAAAAGTCCCTCAGTCGTCCAGGTAGAATCCATGATCAAAGGAGAAGTTCAGTTTGTCAACTGGACAAAGTTTGTTTGGTTGAAAACGTTTCGCCGCTCATCCGAGAGGCTTCGTCAGCTCTGACGAAGAGCTGACGAAGCTTCTGTTATTTTATTATTTCATTATGTCATTATTTATTATTTTATTGTTTCATTATTTTATTATTTCATTAGTTTATTGTTTTATTATTTCGTTATTTTGTTATTTTATTATTTCATTATGTCATTATTTATTATTTTATTGTTTTATTATTTTGTTATTTTGTTATTTTATTATTTGATTATGTCATTATTTATTATTTTATTGTTTCATTATTTTATTATTTCATTATGTCAATATTTTATTATTTTATTCTTCCGTTAATGTATTATTTTAATATTTCATTATTTTATTGTTTTATTCTTTCTTTAATGTATTGTTTTATTATTTCAATAGTTTATTATTTTATTTTTTCATAATTTTATTATTTTATTGTTTTATTATTTCATTATTTTGTTATTTTATTATTTCATTATGTCTTTATTTTATTGTTTCATTTTTTAATTTTTTAATTAGTTTATTATTTTAGTTTGGGGCTTGATGATTCTCTAATTTTGACCTAATCTGGTGATAATTCCTGTTGTACATTTGATTTTTACATAAATCCAGAAGAAGCGGAGCTGTGTGCGATTCCTGCGCTGACCAGGAGGTGGCGCAGTGGGGCGGTTAGTTTTTATGATTTAATTTATTTAAATATTGTGTCATTTCAAAAAACAGTGAAAACAGACCTGCTATAATCCACTTCACTGATGAAAGTTATAATCCTGCTTTAGTCCTGGTTCAGTCCTGCTTTAGTCCTGGTTTAGTCCTGCTTCAGTCCTGGTTTAGTCCTGGTTTAGTCCTGGTTTAGTCCTGCTTCAGTCCTGGTTTAGTCCTGGTTTAGTCCTGCTTCAGTCCTGGTTTAGTCTTGTTTCAGTCCTGGTTTAGTCCTGGTTTAGTCCTGGTTTAGTCCTGCTTCAGTGCTACTTTAGTCTTGTTTCAGTCCTGGCTTAGACCTGGTTTAGTCCTGCTTTAGTCCTGGTTTAGTCCTGCTTCAGTCCTGGTTTAGTTCTGGATTAGTCCTGGTTTATTCCTGGTTTATTCCTGGTTTATTCCTGGTTTAGTCCTGGTTTAGTCCTGGTTTAGTCCTCGTTTAGTTCTGGTTTAGTCTTGCTTAAGTCCTGGTTGAGTTCTTGGCTGATGCTCGCTGTGTTCTGAGCAGCAGTTGCCATGACGACGTTGCCTTCTGTGTCCTCCTCTCTGTGATTGGCCGCTCGTCCCGCCTGTCTGCGGCTCTCTGCGCTGCGATTGGCCGTGTGGGGGCGGAGTGGGCGGGTCCTGCGGCTCATATCTGCCTCTGTGTTTCCTTTTGGGCTCATTCACTTCCACAGACTCCCGGAGTCACAGCTGCCCCGAGACGAGCCAGACCGAGCCAGACCGAGCCAGACCGCCCCAGACCGGACCCCGACCGCCCCCGCCGCCCCGCCACCCCTGACCCCAGCCACCGGCGCCATGGCCACGGTCATCTGCACACGCTTCACCGAGGAGTACCAGCTCTACGAGGAGCTCGGGAAGTAAGTGGAATTCCGACACAGAAGAGGAGGAGGAGGGAGGAGGAGGAGGAGGGAGGAGGAGGAGGAGAGAGGAGGAGAGAGGAAGGAGGAGAGTAGGAGGAGGAGGAGAGAGGAGGGAGGAGAGAGGAGGAGAGGAGGAGAGGAGGAGAGGAGGAGGAGGAGAGAGGGAGGAGTGGAGGAGGAGAGGAGGAGGAGAGGAGGAGGAGGAGGAGGAGGAGGAGAGGAGGAGGAGGAGGAGAGAGGAGGAGGAGAGGAGGAGGAGGAGGAGAGAGGAGGAGGAGGAGAGGAGGAGGAGGAGGAGAGAGGAAGGAGGAGAGAGGAGGAGGAGAGAGGAGCGGGAGGAGGAGGAGATGAGTGGATGAGGAGGAGAGAGGAAGGAGTGGAGGAGGAGAGAGGGAGCGGGAGGAGGAGGAGATGAGTGGATGAGGAGGAGAGAGGAGGAGGAGGAGAGAGGAGGAGGAGGAGGAGAGAGGAGGAGGAGGAGGAGAGAGGAAGGAGGAGTGGAGAAGAGACAGAAGAGGAGGGAGAGAGAGGGAGGAGGAGAGAGAGGAAGAGGAAGAGAGAGGAGGAGGAGGAGAGAGGAAGGAGGAGGAGAAGAGAGAGGAAGGAGGAGAGGAGAGAGTGAGGAGGAGAGAGAGAGGAGGAGGAGGAGAGAGGAGAGGAGAGAGTGAGGAGGAGAGAGGAGGAGGAGAGAGGAAGGTGAGAGGGAGGAGTGGAGGAGGAGGAGAGAGGAAGGAAGAGTGGAGAAGAGACAGAAGAGGAGGGGAGAGAGGGATGTGGAGAAGAAAGAGAGGATGAATAGTCTCACAACAGGGAAAGAGTGAAAGGAGGAGAGGGGTAGAGGACAGAAGACGAGGAGAGATGAGATGCAGAGATGAGGAGGGAAGGAAGGAAGAGAGGAGATGGAGGAGAGGAGGAGGAGAGAGAGAGAGGAGGTGGAGGAGAGGAGGAGAGAGAGAGGAAGAGAGGAGGTGGAGGAAAGGAGGTAGGAGGATAAATACACTGTGTAGGAGGATGGAGAGAATTCCACCAAACAGCAGAAAACAGACATCTGAAAGGAGAGGTGGAGGGGGCGAGTGAGGGAAAAGGAGAGACCTGTAGAGGAGGGAGAGAGGGAGGGAGGAGAGAGAAAGAGAGGAGGAGAGGGAGGAGAGAGAAAGAGAGGAGGAGAGGGAGGAGAGAGACAAAGAGAGGAGGAGAGAGAAAGAGAGGAGGGAAGAGAGAGAGAAGAGAGAGAGGAGGAGAGACAGAGAGAGGAGGAGAGAGAGGAATTAAGAGAGAGAAGAGAGAGGAGAAGAGAGGAGAAGAAAGAGAGGAGGAGAGAGAGAGGACTGAAGAGAGAGAAGAGAGATAGAGAGAGAGGAGGAGAGAGAGAGAGAGAAAGGAGAGAGAGGAGGAGAGAAGAGAGAGGAGAGAGAGATGAAGAGAGAGAGGAGGAGAGAGAGGAATGAAGAGAGAGAGAGTAGAGAGAGAGGAATGAAGAGAGAGAGAGAGGGAGGGAGGAGAGAGAAAGAGAGGAGAGAGAGGAGGACAGAGAGAGAGAAACGAGAGAGAGGAGGAGAGAGAGAGGAATGAAGAGAGAAAGGAGGAGAGGAGGAGAGAGAGAGAAGAGAGAGAGAGAGAGAGAGAGAGAGAAGAGAGAGAGAGGAGGAGGAGAGAGAGGAGAGAAGAGAGAGGAGGAGAGAAGAGAGAGAGGAGGAGAGATAGAGGAGAGAGAGAAAGAGAGGAGGAGAGAGAGGAGGAGAGAAGAGAGAGAGGAGGAGAGAGAGAGGAGAGAGAGAGGAGGAGAGAGAGAGAGGAGAGAAGAGAGAGAGAGGAGGAGGAGAGAGGAGGAGAGATAGAGGAGAGAGAGAAAGAGAGGAGGAGAGAGAGAGGAGAGAAGAGAGAGGAGGAGAGAAGAGAGAGGAGGAGAGACAGAGGAGAGAGAGAGGAGGAGAGAGAGAGAGAGAGAGAGAGAGAGAGAGAGAGGAGGAGAGACAGAGGTGAGAGAGAGAGAGAGAGAGAGATAGAGAGAGAGAGAGGAGGAGGAGAGAGAGAGAGAGAGAGAGAGAGAGGAGGAGGTGAGAGAGAGAGAGTGAGAGAGAGAGGAGGAGGAGAGAAGAGAGAGGAGGAGAGAGAGAGAGGAGAGAAGAGAGAGAGAGGAGGAGGAGAGAAGAGAGAGAGGAGGAGAGACAGAGGAATGAAGAGTGAGAAGAGAGAGGGAGAGAGAGGAGGAGAGAGAGAGAAAAGAGAGAGAGGAATGAAGAGAGAGAAGAGAGAGAGAGGAGGAGAGACAGAGAGAGGAGGAGAGAGAGGAGAGAATAGAGAGAGAAGAGAGAGGAATGAAGAGAGAAGAGAGAGAGATGAAGAGAGACAGAAGAGAGAGAGAGGAGGAGAGAGAGAGGAGAAAAGAGAGAGGAGGAGAGAAGAGGGAGAGGAGGAGAGACAGAGGAATGAAGAGCGAGAAGAGCGATAGCGAGAGAGGAGAAAGAGGAGGAGAGAGAGAGAGGAATGAAGAGAGAGAAGAGAGAGAGAGAAGAGAGAGAGAAGAGAGAGAGAGGAGAGAGAGAGGAGTGAAGAGAGAGAGAAGAGTGAAGAGAGAGAGAAGAGAGATAGAGAGAGAAGTAGAGACAGAGGAATGAAGAGAGAGAGAGGAGAGAGGACACACGATTGCATAATTATATAATTAATTTTGTGTTTCTCGAGTTTGTTTTCTTTTTTTTCTTTTTAAAAAAAAACAAAACAGCGTAAAAAAAGAGTTAAATCAGAAGTTATGTAAGAAGTGATAATGTGAAGAAAAAGAGAGAGAAAGAGGAGAGAGAAGGAAACAAGGAGACGAGGAAGGAGAGATGGAGGAGAGAGAGAGAGAAGGAAACGAAGAGATGAGGAAGGAGAGTGGAGGAGAGAGAGAAGGAAATGAGGAGACAAGGAAGGAGAGTAGAGGAGAGACAGAGAGAAGGAAACAAGGAGATGAGGAAGGAGAGTGGAGGAGAGAGAGAAGGAAATGAGAAGATGAGGAAGGAGAGTGGAGGAGAGAAAGAAGGAAACGAGGAGATGAGGAAGGAGAGTGGAGGAGAGAGAGAAGGAAACGAGGAGATGAGGAAGGAGAGTGGAGGAGAGAGAGAAGGAAACGAAGAGATGGGGAAGGAGAGATGGAGGAGAGAGAGAGAGAAGGAAACAAGGAGACAAGGAAGGAGAGTGGAGGAGAGAGAGAAGGAAACGAGGAGACGAGGAAGGAGAGTGGAGGAGAGAGAGAGAAGGAGACAAGAAAGGAGAGGGGAGGAGAGAAGGAAACGAGGAGAGGAGGAAGGAGAGTGGAGGAGAGAGAGAGAAGGAAACAAGGAGACAGGGAAGGAGAGATGGAGGAGAGAGAGAAGGAAACGAGGAGATGAGGAAGGAGAGTGGAGGAGACAGAGAAGGAAACGAGCATACGAGGAAGGGGAGTGGAGGAGAGAGAGGAGGAAATGAGGATACGAGGAAGGAGAGTGGAGGAGAGAGAGAAGGAAACGAAGAGACAAGGAAGGAGAGATGGAGGAGAGAAGGAAACAAGGAGACGAGGAAGGAGAGTTTAGGCGAGAGAGAAGGAAATGAGGAGACGAGGAAGGAGAGATGGAGGAGAGAGAGAGAAGGAAACAAAGAGACGAGGAAGGAAAGATGGAGGAGAGAGAGAATGAAACGAGGAGCCGAGGAAGGAGAGTGGAGGAGAGAAGGAAACGAGGAGACAGGGAAGGAGAGATGGAGGAGAGAGAGAAGGAAACGAGGAGATGAGGAAGGAGAGTGGAGGAGACAGAGAAGGAAACGAGGAGACGAGGAAGGAGAGTTTAGGAGAGAGAGAAGGAAATGAGGATACGAGGAAGGAGAGTGGAGGAGAGAGAGAAGGAAACGAAGAGACAAGGAAGGAGAGATGGAGGAGAGAAGGAAACAAGGAGACGAGGAAGGAGAGTTTAGGCGAGAGAGAAGGAAATGAGGAGACGAGGAAGGAGAGATGGAGGAGAGAGAGAGAAGGAAACAAAGAGACGAGGAAGGAAAGATGGAGGAGAGAGAGAATGAAACGAGGAGCCGAGGAAGGAGAGTGGAGGAGAGAAGGAAACGAGGAGACGAGGAAGGAGAGTGGAGGAGAGAAGGAAACGAGGAGATGAGGAAGGAGAGTGGAAGAGAGAAGGAAACGAGGAGACGAGGAAGGAGAGTGGAGGAGAGAGAAGGAAATGAGGAGACGAGGAAGGAGAGTGGAGGAGAGAGAGAGAAGGAAACAAGGAGACAAGGAAGGAGCGTGGAGGAGGGAGAGAAGGAAACGAGGAGACGGGGAAGGAGAGTGGAGGAGAGAGAGAAGGAAACGAGGAGGAGACGAGGAAGGAGAGATGGAGGAGAGAGAGAAGGAAACGAGGAGACGAGGAAGGAGAGTGGAGGAGAGAGAGAGAAGGAAACAAGGAGACAAGGAAGGAGAGTGGAGGAGAGAAGGAAACGAGGAGGCGAGGAAGGAGAGTGGAGGAGAGACAGAGAAGGAAACAAGGAGACAAGGAAGGAGAGTGGAGGAGGGAGAGAAGGAAACGAGGAGAGGGGGAAGGAGAGTGGAGGAGAGAGAGAAGGAAACGAGGAGGAGACGAGGAAGGAGAGATGGAGGAGAGAGAGAAGGAAACAAGGAGACAAGGAAGGAGAGTGGAGGAGAGAAGGAAACGAGGAGACAGGGAAGGAGAGGTGGAGGAGAGAGAGAGAAGGAGACGAGGAGACGAGGAAGGAGAGTGGAGGAGAGAAGGAAACGAGGAGACGAGGAAGGAGAGTGGAAGAGAGAGAGAAGGAAACAAGGAGACAAGGAAGGAGAGTGGAGGAGAGAAGGAAACGAGGAGACGGAGAAGGAGAGTGGAGGAGAGAGAGAGAAGGAGACGAGGAGACGAGGAAGGAGAGTGGAGGAGAGAAGGAAATGAGGAGACGAGGAAGGAGAGTGGAGGAGAGAAGGAAACGAGGAGACGAGGAAGGAGAGTGGAGGAGAGAGAGAGAAGGAAACAAGGAGACAAGGAAGGAGAGTGGAGGAGAGAAGGAAACGAGGAGACGAGGAAGGAGAGATGGAGGAGAGAGAGAGAAGGAAACGAGGAGACGAGGAAGGAGAGTGGAGGAGAGAGAGAAGGAAACGAGGAGACGGAGAAGGAGAGTGGAGGAGAGAGAAGGAAAGGAGGAGATGAGGAAGGAGAGATGGAGGAGAGAGAGAAGGAACAAAGGAGACAAGGAAGGAGAGTGGAGGAGAGAAGGAAACGAGGAGACGAGGAAGGAGAGATGGAGGAGAGAGAGAGAAGGAAACGAGGAGACGAGGAAGGAGAGTGGAGGAGAGAGAGAAGGAAACGAGGAGACGAGGAAGGAGAGTGGAGGAGAGAGAGAAGGAAACAAGGAGACAAGGAAGGAGAGTTTAGGAGAGAGAGAAGGAAACAAGGAGACAAGGAAGGAGAGTGGAGGAGAGAAGGAAATGAGGAGACGAGGAAGGAGAGATGGAGGAGAGAGAGAGAAGGAAACGAGGAGACGAGGAAGGAGAGTGGAGGAGAGAGAGAAGGAAACGAGGAGACAAGGAAGGAGAGTGGAGGAGAGAGAGAAGGAAACAAGGAGACAAGGAAGGAGAGTTTAGGAGAGAGAGAAGGAAACAAGGAGACAAGGAAGGAGAGTGGAGGAGAGAGAGAAGGAGACAAGGAAGGAGAGTGGAGGAGAGAAGGAAACGAGGAGACGAGGAAGGAGAATGGAGGAGATAGGGTTAAAGCCCCAGTACGGGACATTTGGATTTTAAAGCTTTGCCTGAAATGTTCCACAGTAGCACAGTCGTAGTGTGTCACTGTTTTTGTCTCCATGGAGATAGGATGTACTGTGGAGCATTCTGGACAAAGCAAAAACAACAGTCTCCATGGAGACGAGGATCACTGAACGTGAGGTTGATGTACACGTGTCTCTGTGGTGGAATGTTCAGCGGTTGCCATGGAGACACATGGCCTACGTTAGCAAAAACAGACGAAAAAGTTTTCAGTTTGGAGAGAAAGTTCCAAAGTGACTTAAAGAGCAGATTTTGGGTTTCCTGAGGTCAGTCCGAGCGTTCAGGGTTCGGTTTACGAGTTTGACTTTGACTAAAACGTTTTGGTCAAAGTCAAACTCGTAAACCGAACCCTGAACGCTCGGACTGACCTCAGGAAACCCAAAATCTGCTCTTTAAGTCAAACGTTTTGTCTAAAATGTGAGACAAACGAACAAACTGTTGGCTAATGCTAATGCTAAAGCTAATGCTAATGCTATCTTGTGACTGTAATGTTATTCCTGGTTCAGTCCTGTTTTAGTCCTGCTTCAGATCTGGTTTAGTCCTGGTTTAGTCCTAGTTCAGTCTTGCTCTAGTCCTGGTTTAGTCCTGGTTTAGTCCTGGTTTAGTCCTTGTTTGATCCTGGTTTAGACCTACTTTAGTCCTGGTTTAGTCCTAGTTCAGTCTTGCTCTAGTCCTGGTTTAGGCCTGGTCTAGTCCTAGTTTAGTCCTGGATTAGTCCCGGTTTAGTCTTGGTTTAGTCCTGGTTCAGACCTGTTTTAGTCCTGATTCAGACTTGGTTTAGTCCTGGTTTAGTCCTCGTTTGATCCTCGTTTAGACCTACTTTAGTCCTGCTTTAGTGCTAGTTCAGTCTTGCTCTAGTCCTGTTTTAGTCCTGTTTTAGTCCTGGTTTAGTCCTGGTTTAGTCCTGGTTTAGTTCTGGTTTAGACCTGGTTTAGTTCTGGTTTAGTTCTGGTTTAGACCTGGTTTAGGCCTGGTTTAGTTCAGATAAATCAGTTCTTTCTAGTCAGATTAAAACAAAACTCAATGAAAGAATCAGACAGACCAGTGCCTACAGTTAGCGTCACACACCCAGGGAATGTGGATGACATCAGATGCAGTGTTTAGTCTAGGCCAAATCCAGACCCGGTTTATTCCAAGTTTACACTTATTTTAGTCCTGGTACATTCTTGTTTTAGTCCTGGTTTAGTCCTGGTTCAGACCTGGTTTAGACCTGGTTTAGTCCTGGTTCAGACCTGGTTCGGACCTGGTTCGGACCTGGTTCAGACCTGGTTTAGACCTGGTTTAGTCCTGGTTCAGACCTGGTTTAGACCTGGTTTAGTCCTGGTTCAGACCTGGTTCGGACCTGGTTCGGACCTGGTTCAGACCTGGTTTAGACCTGGTTTAGTCCTGGTTCAGACCTGGTTCGGACCTGGTTCGGACCTGGTTCAGACCTGGTTTAGACCTGGTTTAGTCCTGGTTCGGACCTGGTTCGGACCTGGTTCGGACCTGGTTCAGACCTGGTTCGGACCTGGTTCGGACCTGGTTCGGACCTGGTTCGGACCTGGTTTAGACCTGGTTTAGTCCTGGTTCAGACCTGGTTCGGACCTGGTTCGGACCTGGTTCGGACCTGGTTCGGACCTGGTTCGGACCTGGTTCGGAACTGGTTCAGACCTGGTTTAGACCTGGTTTAGACCTGGTTTAGTCCTGGTTTAGACCTGGTTCAGACCTAGTTCAGACCTGGTTTAGACCTGGTTTAGACCTGGTGGTTTAGTCCTGGTTTAGACCTGGTTTAGTCCTGGTTTAGTCCTGGTTTAGACCTGGTGGTTTAGTCCTGGTTTAGACCTGGTTTAGTCCTGGTTTAGTCCTGGTTTAGTCCTGGTTTAGACCTGGTTTAGACGTGGTTTAGTCCTGGTTTAGTCCTGGTTTAGTCCTGGTTTAGTCCTGGTTTAGACCTGGTTTAGACGTGGTTTAGTCCTGGCTTAGACCTGGTTTAGTCCTGGTTTAGTCCTGGTTTAGTCCTGGTTCAGACCTGGTTTAGTCCTGGTTTAGACGTGGTTTAGACCTGGTTTAGTCCTGGTTTAGTCCTGGTTTAGTCCTGGTTTAGACCTGGTTCAGACCTGGTTTAGTCCTGGTTTAGACCTGGTTTAGTCCTGGTTTAGTCCTGGTTTAGTCCTGGTTTAGTCCCGATTTAGTCTTGGTTTAGTCCTGGTTTAGTCCTGGTTTAGTCTGGGTTTAGACCCGGTATAGTCTTGGTTTGGTCCTGGTTTAGACCTAGTTTAGACCTGGTTTAGTCCTGGTTTAGACCTCGTTTAGACCTGGTTTAGTCCCGGTTTAGACCCGGTTTAGACCTGGTTTAGACCTGGTTCGGACCTGGTTCGGAACTGGTTCAGACCTGGTTTAGACCTGGTTCGGACCTGGTTTAGACCTGGTTTAGACCTGGTTTAGACCTGATTTAGTCCTGGTTTAGACCTGGTTTAGACCTGGTTCAGTCCTGGTTTAGACCTGGTTCAGTCCTGGTTTAGTCCTGGTTCAGACCTGGTTTATTCCTGGTTTAGTCCTGGTTCAGACCTGGTTCAGTCCTGGTTTAGACCTGGTTTAGACCTGGTTTAAACCTGGTTTAGACCTGGTTTAAACCTGGTTTAGTCCTGGTTCAGACCTGGTTTAGTCCTGGTTCAGACCTGGTTTATTCCTGGTTTAGTCCTGGTTCAGACCTGGTTCAGTCCTGGTTTAGACCTGGTTTAGACCTGGTTTAGTCCTGGCTTAGACCTGGTTTAGTCCTGGTTTAGTCCTGGTTTAGACCTGGTTCAGACCTGGTTTAGTCCTGGTTTAGACCTGGTTCAGTCCTGGTTTAGACCTGGTTTAGTCCTGGTTCAGACCTGGTTTAGTCCTGGTTTAGACCTGGTTCAGTCCTGGTTTAGACCTGGTTTAGTCCTGGTTCAGTCCTGGTTTAGACCTGGTTTAGACCTGGTTTAAACCTGGTTTATTCCTGGTTTAGACCTGGTTCAGACCTGGTTTCTGTCGTAGATGTATAAAGCGTTGGAGTGGACCTCTTGGCCTCGGCCCACTCTCTGCCCACTCAGCTCTGCGCGTTTACATAACTCTGTGGGTGGCGGCCAATCGCAGCGCTGCTCTGAGGGAAATGGCGAATCAGGCAGCGGCTCTGAGGCAAGGGGCCAATCAGAGCACGGCCCGGGGCTGGTCTGTGGGCGTCAGGAAGCGTCTCCACCAATCAGAGAACATTTCCTGGTCATTTTAACATCACGAAATATGGCGGACACCAGAGACCAGGGCCAGGTCTGAACCAGGTCTGAACCAGGACTATACCAGGACTAAACCAGGAGTAAACCAGGTCTGAACCAGGTCTGAACCAGGACTAAACCAGGACTAAACCAGGTCTAAACCAGGAGTAAACCAGGTCTGAACCAGGTCTGAACCAGGACTAAACCAGGACTAAACCAGGAGTAAACCAGGTCTGAACCAGGTCTAAACCAGGACTGAACCAGGACTAAACCAGGACTAAACCAGGACTAAATCAGGTTTAAACCAGGTCTGAACCAGGTCTGAACCAGGACTGAACCAGGACTAAACCAGAACTAAACCAGGACTAAACCAGGACTAAACCAGGTTTAAACCAGGTCTGAACCAGGACTAAACCAGGACTAAACCAGGACTAAACCAGGACTAAATCAGGTTTAAACCAGGTCTGAACCAGGTCTGAACCAGGACTGAACCAGGACTAAACCAGGACTAAACCAGGACTAAACCAGGACTAAACCAGGTTGAAACCAGGTCTGACCCAGTACTAAACCAGGACTAAACCAGGTTTGAACCAGGTCTGAACCAGGACTAAATCAGGACTAAACCAGGACTAAACCAGGACTAAACCAGGTTTAAACCAGGACTAAACCAGGACTAAACCAGGTTTAAACCAGGTCTGAACCAGGACTAAACCAGGACTAAACCAGGTTTAAACCAGGTCTGAACCAGTACTAAACCAGGACTAAACCAGGTTTAAACCAGGTCTGAACCAGGACTAAATCAGGTTTAAACCAGGACTAAACCAGGACTAAACCAGGTCTAAACCAGGTCTGAACCAGGACTAAACCAGGACTAAACCAGGTCTAAACCAGGTCTGAACCAGGTCTGAACCAGGACTAAACCAGGACTAAACCAGGACTGAACCAGGTCTAAACCAGGTCTAAACCAGGTCTAAACCAGGTCTGAACCAGGTCTGAACCAGGACTAAACCAGGTCTAAACCAGGTCTAAACCAGGTCTGAACCCAGACTAAACCAGGACTAAACCAGGACTAAAACAGGACTAAACCAGGTCTGACCCAAGACTAAACCAGGACTAAACCAGGACTAAAACAGGACTAAACCAGGTCTGACCCAAGACTAAACCAGGACTAAACCAGGACTAAACCAGGTCTAAACCAGGTCTGAACCAGGACTAAACCAGGACTAAACCAGGACTAAACCAGTTCTGAACCAGGACTAAACCAGGACTAAACCAGGTCTGAACCAGGTCAAACCAGGACTAAACCAGGACTAAACCAGGTCTAAGCCAGGTCTGAACCAAGACTAAACCAGGACTAAACCAGGACTAAACCAGGTTTAAACCAGGTTTGAACCAGGACTAAACCAGGACTAAACCAGGTCTGAACCAGGACTAAATCAGGACTAAACCAGGACTAAACCAGGGTTAAACCAGGTCTGAACCAGGTCTAAACCAGGACTAAACCAGGTCTAAACCAGGTCTGAACCAGGTCTGAACCAGGACTAAACCAGGACTAAACCAGGTCTGAACCAGGACTAAACCAGGTCTAAACCAGGTCTGAACCAGGTCTGAACCAGGTCTAAACCAGGACTAAACCAGGTCTGAACCAGGTCTAAACCAGGAATAAACCAGGACTAAACCAGGTTTAAACCAGGTCTGAACCAGGACTAAACCAAGACTAAACCAGGACTAATCCAGGACTAAACCAGGTTTAAACCAGGTCTAAACCAGGTCTGAACCAGGACTAAACCAGGTCTGAACAGGTCTAAACCAGGTCTGAACCAGGTCTGAACCAGGTCTAAACCAGGACTAAACCAGGTCTAAACCAGGTCTAAACCAGGTCTGAACCAGGTCTGAACCAGGACTAAACCAGGACTAAACCAGGTCTGAACCAGGACTAAACCAGGTCTAAACCAGGTCTGAACCAGGTCTAAACCAGGACTAAACCATGACTAAACCAGGTCTGAACCAGGTCTAAACCAGGAATAAACCAGGACTAAACCAGGTTTAAACCAGGTCTGAACCAGGACTGAACCAGGACTAAACCAGGACTAAACCAGGTCTAAACCAGGTCTGAACCAGGACTAAACCAGGACTAAACCAGGACTAAACCAGGTCTAAACCAGGTTTAAACCAGGACTAAACCAGGACTGAACCAGGACTAAACCAGGCCTGAACCAGGTTTAAACCAGGACTAAACCAGGACTAAACCAGGTTTAAACCAGGTTTAAACCAGGTCTGAACCAGGACTGAACCAGGACTGAACCAGGACTAAACCTGGACTAAGCCAGGACTAAACCAGGTCTAAACTAGGTCAAACCATGACTAAACCAGGTCTAAACCAGGTCTAAACCAGAACTAAACCAGGTCTAAACCAGGTCTAAACCAGGTTTAAACCAGGTCTGAACCAGGACTAAACCATGACTAAACCAGGTTTAAACCAGGTCTAAACCAGGTCTGAACCAGGACTAAACCAGGTCCTAACCAGGTCTGAACCAGGACTAAACCAGGACTAAACCAGGACTAAACCAGGTCTAAACCAGGTCTGAACCAGGTCTGAACCAGGACTAAACCAGGACTAAACCAGGTCTGAACCAGGACTAAACCAGGTCTAAACCAGGTCAGAACCAGGTCTAAACCAGGACTAAACCAGGTCTAAACCAGGTCTGAACCAGGACTAAACCAGGTATAAACCAGGTCTGAACCAGGTCTAAACCAGGACTAAACCAGGTCCTAACCAGGTCTGAACCAGGACTAAACCAGGACTAAACCAGGTCTGAACCAGGACTAAAACAGGTCTAAACCAGGTCTGAACCAGGTCTAAACCAGGACTAAACCAGGTCCTAACCAGGTCTGAACCAGGACTAAACCAGGACTAAACCAGGACTAAACCAGGTCTAAACCAGGTCTGAACCAGGTCTGAACCAGGACTAAACCAGGACTAAACCAGGTCTGAACCAGGACTAAACCAGGTCTAAACCAGGTCTGAACCAGGAATAAACCAGGTTTAAACCAGGTCTGAACCAGGACTGAACCAGGACTAAACCAGGACTAAACCAGGTCTGAACCAGGACTAAACCAGGACTAAACCAGGACTAAACCAGGTCTAAACCAGGTTTAAACCAGGACTAAACCAGGACTGAACCAGGACTAAACCAGGCCTGAACCAGGTTTAAACCAGGACTAAACCAGGACTAAACCAGCTTTAAACCAGGTCTGAACCAGGACTGAACCAGGACTAAACCTGGACTAAGCCAGGACTAAACCAGGTCTAAACTAGGTCAAACCATGACTAAACCAGGACTAAACCAGGTTTAAACCAGGTCTAAACCAGGTCTGAACTAGGACTAAACCAGGTCTAAACCAGGTCTGAACCAGGACTAAACCATGACTAAACCAGGTTTAAACCAGGTCTGAACCATGACTAAACCAGGACTAAACCAGGTCCTAACCAGGTCTGAACCAGGACTAAACCAGGACTAAACCAGGACTAAACCAGGTCTAAACCAGGTCTAAACCAGGACTAAACCAGGTCTAAACCAGGTCTAAACCAGGTCTAAACCAGGTCTAAACCAGGACTAAACCAGGACTAAACCAGGACTAAACCAGGACTAAACCAGGTTTAAACCAGGTCTGAACCAGGACTAAACCAGGACTAAACCAGGTTTAAACCAGGTCTGAACCAGGACTAAACCAGGACTAAACCAGGACTAAACCAGGACTAAATCAGGTTTAAACCAGGTCTGAACCAGGTCTGAACCAGGACTAAACCAGGACTAAACCAGGACTAAACCAGGACTAAACCAGGTTGAAACCAGGTCTGACCCAGTACTAAACCAGGACTAAACCAGGTTTGAACCAGGTCTGAACCAGGACTAAATCAGGACTAAACCAGGACTAAACCAGGACTAAACCAGGTTTAAACCAGGTCTGAACCAGGACTAAACCAGGACTAAACCAGGTTTAAACCAGGTCTGAACCAGTACTAAACCAGGACTAAACCAGGTTTAAACCAGGTCTGAACCAGGACTGAACCAGGACTAAACCTGGACTAAGCCAGGACTAAACCAGGTCTAAACTAGGTCAAACCATGACTAAACCAGGACTAAACCAGGTTTAAACCAGGTCTAAACCAGGTCTGAACTAGGACTAAACCAGGTCTAAACCAGGTCTGAACCAGGACTAAACCATGACTAAACCAGGTTTAAACCAGGTCTAAACCAGGTCTGAACCATGACTAAACCAGGACTAAACCAGGTCCTAACCAGGTCTGAACCAGGACTAAACCAGGACTAAACCAGGTCTAAACCAGGTCTAAACCAGGTCTGAACTAGGACTAAACCAGGTCTAAACCAGGTCTGACCCAGGTCTAAACCATGTCTGAACCAGGTCTAAACCAGGAATAAACCAGGACTAAACCAGGTTTAAACCAGGTCTGAACCAGGACTGAACCAGGACTAAACCAGGACTAAACCAGGTCTAAACCAGGTCTGAACTAGGACTAAACCAGGACTAAACCAGGACTAAACCAGGTTTAAACCAGGTCTGAACCAGGTCTGAACCAGAATTGAACCAGGACTAAACCATGACTAAACCAGCACTAAACCCGGTCTAAACAAGGTCTGAACCAGGACTAAACCAGGACTAAACCAGAATTAAACCAGGACTAAACCAGGTTTAAACCAGGTCTGAACCAGGACTAAACCAGGACTAAACCAGGTTTAAACCAGGTCTGAACCAGGACTAAGCCAGGACTAAACCAGGTCTGAACCAGGACTAAACCAGGACTAAACAAGGTCTAAACCAGGTATAAACCAGGTCTGAACCAGGACTAAACCAGGACTAAACCAGGTCTAAACTAAGTCAAACCAGGACTAAACCAGGACTAAACCAGGTTTAAACCAGGTCTAAACCAGGACTAAACCAGGTCTAAACCAGGAGTAAACAAGGTCAAACCAGGACTAAACCAGGACTAAACCAGGTCTAAACCAGGTTTAAACCAGGTCTAAACCAGGACTAAACCAAGTCTAAGACAGGACTAAACCAGGACTAAACCAGAACTAAACCAGGTTTAAACCAGGACTAAACCAGTACTAAACCAGAACTAAACCAGGTTTAAACCAGGTCTAAACCAGGTCTAAACCAGGTCTGAACCAGGTCTAAACCAGGAGTAAACCAGGACTAAACCAGGTCTAAACCAGGTCTGAACCAGGACTAAACCGAGACTAAACCAGGTCTAAACCAGGTCTAAACCAGGAGTAAACAAGGTCAAACCAGGACTAAACCAGAACTAAACCAGGTCTAAACCAGGTTTAAACCAGGTCTAAACCAGGACTAAACCAAGTCTAAGACAGGACTAAACCAGGACTAAACCAGAACTAAACCAGGTTTAAACCAGGTCTAAACCAGGTCTAAACCAGGTCTAAACCAGGTCTGAACCAGGACTAAACCAGGTTTAAACCAGGACTAAACCAGGACTAAACCAGGACTAAACCAGGACTAAACCAGGTTTAAACCAGGTCTGAACCAGGATTAAACCAGGACTAAACAATGACTAAACCAGGACTAAACCAGGTCTAAACGAGGTGTAAACCAGGTCTGACCCAGGAATAACCCAGGTCTAAACCAGGTCTGAACCAGGACTAAACCAGGACTAAACCAGGACTAAACCAGGACTAAACCAGGACTAAACCAGGTTTAAACCAGGTCTGAACCAGGATTAAACCAGGACTAAACAATGACTAAACCAGGACTAAACCAGGTCTAAACGAGGTGTAAACCAGGTCTGACCCAGGAATAACCCAGGAATAACCCAGGTCTGAACCAGGTCTAAACCAGGTTTGAACCAGGTCTAAACCAGGTCTAAACCAGGACTAAACCAGGTTTAAACCAGGTCTGAACCAGGACTGAACCAGGACTAAACCAGGACTAAACCAGGACTAAACCAGGTCTAAACTAGGTCAAACTAGGACTAAACCAGGACTAAACCAGGTCTAAACCAGGTTTAAACCAGGTCTAAACCAGGAGTAAACAAGGTCTAAACCAGGTTTAAACCATGTCTAAACCAGGACTAAGCCAGGACTAAACAAGGTCTAAACCAGGTTTAAACCATGTCTAAACCAGGACTAAGCCAGGACTAAACCAGGACTAAACCAGGTCTAATCCAGGTCTGAGCCAGGTCTAAACCAGGAGTAAACCAGGACTAAACCAGGACTAAACCAGGTCTAAACCAGGTATAAACCAGGTCTGAACCAGGACTAAACCAGGACTGAACCAGGTCTAAACCAGGACTAAACCAGGTTTAAACCAGGTCTGAACCAGGACTGAACCAGGACTAAACCAGGACTAAACCAGGACTAAACCAGGTCTAAACCAGGTCTAAACCAGGTCTAAACTAGGTCAAACCAGGACTAAACCAGGACTAAACCAGGTCTAAACTAGGTCAAACCAGGACTAAACCAGGATTATACCAGGAATGTACCAAGTCTAAACCAGGACTAAACCAGGACTAAACCAGGTCTAAACCAGGTTTAAACCGGGTCTAAACCAGGAGTAAACAAGGTCAAACCAGGACTAAACCAGGACTAAACCAGTTTTAAACCAGGTCTATACCAGGACTAAACCAAGTCTAAGCCAGGACTAAACCAGGACTAAACCAGAACCAAACCAGGTTTAAACCAGGTATAAACCAGGTCTAAACCAGGTCTGAACCAGGTCTAAACCAGGAGTAAACCAGGATTAAACCAGGTCTAAACCAGGTCTGAACCAGGACTGAACCAGGACTAAACCAGGTCTGAACCAGGTCTAAACCAGGACTAAATCAGGACTTTGGGCGGATGTGGGTCCTCCTGGGCGAGTGTGGGAACCCCCCAGGTGGATGGGGGACCTTCGAAGAAAATGTTTGGGACCTCCTGGATGGGTAGAGGATCCTGTGAGTGGGTGGGGGACCCTGCTGGGCAAGTTGGAGACCTCTTGGGCAGGTGGGGCACCCCTTGGTTGCCTGGACGACTCCTTGAGCGGGTGTGGGACCTCCTGGGCAGGTGTGGGACCTCCTGGGTGCGTAGTGGACTCTTCTGAGCAGGTGTGGGACCTCCTGGGCGGGTAGTGGACCCTCATGGGCGGGTGTGGGACCTCCTGGGTGGGTAGTGGACCTCCCTGGGCGGGTAGTGGACCCCCCTGGGCGGGTAGTGGACCACCCTGGGTGGGTGTGGGACCTCCTGGGCGGGTGTGGGACCTCCTGGGAGGGTAGTGGAGCCTCCTGAGCGGGTGTGGGACCTCCTGGGAGGGTAGTGGAGCCTCCTGAACGGGTGTGGGACCTCCTGGGAGGGTAGTGGAGCCTCCTGAGCAGGTGTGGGACCTCCTGGGTGGGTAGTGGACCCTCCTGAGGGGGTGTGGGACCTCCTGGGTGGGTAGTGGAGCCTCCTGAGCAGGTGTGGGACCTCCTGGGCGGGTAGTGGACCCTCATGGGTGGGTGTGGGACCTCCTGGGCGGGAAGTGGACCTCCCTGGGCGGGTAGTGGACCCCCCTGGGCGGGTAGTGGACCACCCTGGGTGGGTGTGGGACCTCCTGGGCGGGTGTGGGACCTCCTGGGCGGGTAGTGGATCCCCCTGGGCAGATAGCGTATCCCCCTGGGCGGGTAGTGGACCCTCCTGGGCGGGTAGTGGACCCCCTGGGCGGGTAGTGGACCCCCCTGGGCGAGTGGGGGACCTCCTGGGCGGGTGGGGGACCTCCTAGGCGGGTAGTGGACCCCCCTGGGCGGGTAGTGGACTCCTCTGGGCGGGTAGTGGACCCCCCCTGGGTGAGTGGGGGCCCTCCTGGGCGCGTAGTGGACCTCCCTGGGCGGGTAGTGGACCTCCCTGGGCGGGTAGTGGACCCCCCCCCCCGGTGAGTGACCTCTCTTTGTGCTTCCAGAGGAGCGTTCTCCATCGTGCGGCGCTGTGTCAAAGTTCACACGGGACAAGAATACGCCGCCAAGATCATCAACACCAAGAAACTGTCCGCACGAGGTCAGAGACCGAGACCAGGACGAGACCGGGTCTACACCAGGACTAAACAAGGACTAAACCAGGACTACACCAGGACTACACCAGGACTACACCAGGACTAGACCAGGACTACACCAGGACTAGATCAGGACTACACCAGGACTAGACCAGGACTACACCAGGACTACACCAGGACTAGACCAGGACTAGACCAGGACTAGACCAGGACTACACCAGGACTACACCAGGACTAGACCAGGACTACACCAGGACTACACCAGGACTAGACCAGGACTACACCAGGACGAGACCAGGACTAAACCAGGACTAGACCAGGACTAGACCGGGATGAGACCGGGACTAGACCAGGACTACACCAGGACTAGACGGACTAAACCAGGACTAAACCAGGACTAAACCAGGACTACACCAGGACTAGACCAGGACTAGACCAGGACTATACCAGGACTAGACCAGGGCTAGACCAGGACTAAAGCAGGACTAAACCAGGACTAGACCAGGATGAGACCGGGACTAGACCAGGACTAGACCGGGTCTACACCAGGACTACACCAGGACTAGACCAGGACTAGACCAGGACTACACCAGGGCTAGACCAGGACTAGACCAGGGCTAGACCAGGACTACACCAGGACTAGACCAGGGCTAGACCAGGACTACAACAGAACTGAACCAGGACTAAATCAGGACTGTGTTGGTTTTATTTTCTCGATGAATCTCTGTTACATAACTCACTGCAGAACATCAACTTTCCTCTGTTACCAAGCAACAAGGAGCCGACCAATCACACGCCAGCATTCAGACCAGCGTCTGTCCTCCTCCTGTCCTCCTCCTGTCCCCCTGTCCTCCTGTCCTCCTCCTGTTTTCCTGTCCTCCTCCTGTCCTCCTCCTGTCCTCCTGTCCTCCTGTCCTCCTCCTGTCCTCCTCCTGTTCTCCTCCTGTCCTCCTGTCCTCCTCCTGTCCTCCTGTCCTCCTCCTGTTCTCCTCCTGTCCTCCTGTCCTTCTCCTGTCCTCCTGTCCTTCCCCTGTCCTCCTGTCCTCCTCCTGTCCTCTTCCTGTCCTTCCGTCCTCCTCCTGTCTTCCTGTCCTCCTCCTGTCCTCCTCCTGTTCTCCTCCTGTCCTCCTGTCCTCCTCCTGTTTTCCTGTCCTCCTCCTGTCCTCCTCCTGTCCTCCTGTCCTCCTCCTGTCCTCCTGTCCTCCTCCTGTCCTCCTGTCCTCCTCCTGTCCCCCTCCTGTCCTCCTCCTGTTCTCCTCCTGTCCTCCTCCTGTCCTCCTCCTGTCCTCCCATCCTCCTCCTGTCCTCCTCCTCCTGTCCTCCTCCTGTTCTCCTCCTGTCCTCCTGTCCTCCTCCTGTCCTCCTCCTGTCCTCCTGTCCTCCTCCTGTCCTCCTCCTGTTCTCCTCCTGTCCTCCTCCTGTCCTCCTCCCGTCCTCCTCCTGTCCTCCTGCCCTCCTCCTGTCCTCCTGTCCTCCTCCTGTCCTCCTCCTGCTCTCCTCCTGTCCTCCTGTCCTCCTCCTGTCCTCCTCCTGTCCTCCTCCTGTCCTCCTCCTGTTCTCCTCCTGTCCTCCTCCTGTCCTCCTCCTGTCCTCCTCCTGTTCTCCTCCTGTCCTCCTGTCCTCCTCCTGTCCTCCTCCTGTCCTCTGTCCTCCTCCTGTCCTCTGTCCTCCTCCTGTCCCCCTCTCCTCCTCCTGTCCTCCTCCTCTCCTCCACCTCTCCTCCTCCTGTCCTCCCATCCTCCTCCTGTCCTCCTCCTGTCCTCCTCCTGTTCTCCTCCTGTCCTCCTGTCCTCCTCCTGTCCTCCTCCTGTTCTCCTCCTGTCCTCCTGTCCTCCTCCTGTCCTCCTCCTGTCCTCCTCCTGTTCTCCTCCTGTCCTCCTCCTGTCCTCCTCCTGTCCTCCCATCCTCCTCCTGTCCTCCTCCTGTCCTCCTCCTGTTCTCCTCCTGTCCTCCTCCTGTCCTCCTCCTGTCCTCCTGTCCTCCTCCTGTCCTCCTCCTGTTCTCCTCCTGTCCTCCTCCTGCCCCCCTCCTGTCCTCCTCCTGTCCTCCCATCCTCCTCCTGTCCTCCTGTCCTCCTCCTGTCCTCCTGTCCTCCTCCTGTCCTCCTCCTGTCCTCTGTCCTCCTCCTGTCCTCCTCCTGTCCTCCTCCTGTCCTCCTCCTGTCCTCCCATCCTCCTCCTGTCCTCCTGTCCTCCTCCTGTCCTCCTCCTGTTCTCCTCCTGTCCTCCTGTCCTCCTCCTGTCCTCCTCCTGTTCTCCTCCTGTCCTCCTCCTCATGTCCTCCAGAACCCTGTTTGGATCCGGTTCTGACCCGGTTGTGTGTGTTTCAGATCATCAGAAGCTCGACCGTGAGGCTCGGATCTGCCGCCTGCTCAAACACCCCAACATCGGTGAGTCTGACTAGGACTAAACCAGGACTGAACCAGGACTGAACCAGGACTGAACCAGGACTGAACCAGGACTAGACCAGGACTAAACCAGGACTGAACCAGGACTAAACCAGGACTAAACCAGGACTAAACCAACACTGAACCAGGACTAAACCAGATACCAGAAGCAGGACTATTTAATGTGGAAAATTACTTTTCTTATTTTCATCGCACCATCATATATCGGTATCAAGTATCAGTTCTGTTCGAGTATCAGTTCTCTGGTATCGGCTCTCTTTGCCGGGCTGGTGGAGTATCGGTTCTCTGGTATTGGCTCTCTTTGCCGGGCTGGTGGAGTATCAGTTCTCCGGTATCGGCTCTCTTTGCCGGGCTGGTGGAGTATCGGTTCTCTGGTATCGGCTCTCTTTGCCGGGCTGGTGGAGTATCAGTTCTCCGGTATCGGCTCTCTGGGGGGGGGGGGGTTCTGCTTCTGACCGAGTTTCAGACGATTCTGGAGCGAAGCCCGAGGACTCGCTTCAATAATTCACACACAAGATGCCCCAAACCAGGGGGCAATTAACTCTCCAGGGTATTAGAGAGGAGCATTTACCTCTCCGGGGTATTAGAGAGGGACATTTACCTCTCCGGGGTATTAGAGAGGGACATTTACCTCCCCGGGGTATTAGAGAGGAGCATTTACCTCTCCGGGGTATTAGAGAGGGACATTTACCTCCCCGGGGTATTAGAGAAAAGCATTTACCTCTCCGGGGTATTGCCTCCCTCTGCTCTCCATGCTAAGTCACCCCACCCCACCCCCCCCCACCCCCCTGGATTAGACCTGGTTTGGACCTGGATTAGACCTGGTTTAGATCTGGTTTAGACCAAGTTTGGACCTGGTTCAGACCTGGTTTAGACCTGGTTTAGACCTGGTTTAGATCTGGTTTAGACCAAGTTTGGACCTGGTCTAGGCCTGGTTTGGACCTGGTTTAGACCTGGTTTAGACCTGGTTTAGACCTGGTTTGGACCTGGTTTAGACCTAGTTTGGACCTGGTTTAGACCTGGTTTAGACCTAGTTTGGACCTGGTTTAGATCTGGTTTAGACCTGGTTTAGACCTAGTTTGGACCTGGTCTAGACCTGGTTTAGACCTGGTTTAGACCTGGTTTGGACCTGGTTTAGACCTGGTTTAGACCTAGTTTGGACCTGGTCTAGGCCTGGTTTGGACCTGGTTTAGACCTGGTTTAGACCTGGTTTAGACCTGGTTTAGATCTGGTTTAGACCTAGTTTGGACCTGGTCTAGGCCTGGTTTGGACCTGGTTTGGACCTGGTTTAGACCTGGTTTAGACCTGGTTTAGACCTGGTTTAGATCTGGTTTAGACCAAGTTTGGACCTGGTTTAGACCTAGTTTGGACTTGGTCTAGGCCTGGTTTGGACCTGGTATGGACCTGGTTTAGATCTGGTTTAGACCTAGTTTGGACCTGGTCTAGGCCTGGTTTAGACCTAGTTTGGACCTGGTCTAGACCTGGTTTAGACCTAGTTTGGACCTGGTTTGGACCTGGTCTATACCTGGTTTAGACCTAGTTTAGACCTAGTTTAGGCCTGGTTTAGACCTGGTTTAGACCTAGTTTAGACCTGGTTTAGACCTGGTTTAGACCTAGTTTGGACCTGGTCTAGGCCTGGTTTGGACCTGGTTTAGACCTGGTTTAGACCTGGTTTAGACCTGGTTTAGACCTAGTTTGGACCTGGTCTAGGCCTGGTTTGGACCTGGTTTAGACCTGGTTTAGACCTGGTTTAGACCTGGTTTAGACCTGGTTTAGACCTAGTTTGGACCTGGTTTAGACCTGGTTTAGACCTGGTTTAGACCTGGTTTGGACTCTCTGAATGTGTATTTGAAATCACATTTAAATCTAATTCCAGTGTCAGAAAAGCGTTTTATTTTCTCGAGCTCTCGTTTGTGCAGAGCCGGCGCGTGTTTCTGTTGCTAGGTAACACACCTGAGCGATGTGTGGGCAGGACATCCCATAATAATCCTCCTCCACAGTGAAATGAGCTCGCAGTATGCAGATCCAACATCACACCAGATCCCACACAAACAAACACACTTTCATCTGTTTAAAGAGGCACTCTGGAACTTTCCGCTCCATCACCTGCTTGTTTCTATGGAGACGTCACTGCTCTGTGTGAGCTGAACTGAACCAGAACTAAACCAGGACTAAACCAGGACTAAACCAGGACTGAACCAGGTCTAGACCAGGACCGAACCAGGACTAAAACAGGACTGAACCAGGACTAAAACAGGACTAAACCAGGACTAAACCAGGACTAAACCAGGTCTAAACCAGGACTAAACCAGGACCGAACCAGGACTAAACCAGGACTGAACCAGAACTGAACCAGGACTAAACCAGGACTAAACCAGGACTAAACCAGGTCTAGACCAGGACTGAACCAGGACTAAAACAGGACTGAACCAGGACTAAACCAGGACTAAAACAGGACTAAACCAGGACTAAACCAGGACCGAACCAGGACTAAACCTGGACTGAACCAGAACTGAACCAGGACTAAAACAGGACTAAAACAGGACTAAACCAGGACTGAACCAGGTCTAGACCAGGACTGAACCAGGACTAAAACAGGACTAAACCAGAACTGAACCAGGACTAAACCAGGACTAAACCAGGACTAAAACAGGACTGAACCAAGACTAAACCAGGACTGAACCAGAATTGAACCAGGACCAAACCAGGACTAAACCAGGACTAAAACAGGACTAAACCAGGACTAAACCAGGTCTTGACCAGGACCGAACCAGGACTAAACCAGGACTAAAACAGGACTAAACCAAGACTAAACCAGGACTGAACCAGAATTGAACCAGGACTAAACCAGGACTAAACCAGGACTAAACCAGGACTAAACCAGGTCTTGACCAGGACTGAACCAGGACTAAACCAGGACTAAACCAGGACTGAACCAGGTCTAGACCAGGACTGAACCAGGACTAGACCAGGACTGAACCAGGACTAAACCAGGACTAAACCAGAACTGAACCAGGACTAAACCAGGACTAAACCAAGACTAAAACAGGACTGAACCAAGACTAAACCAGGACTGAACCAGAATTGAACCAGGACCAATCCAGGAGTAAAACAGGACTGAACCAGAACTAAAACAGGACTAAACCAGGACTAAACCAGGTCTTGACCAGGACCGAACCAGGACTAAACCAGGACTAAACCAGGACTAAAACAGGACTAAACCAAGACTAAACCAGGACTGAACCAGAATTGAACCAGGACTAAACCAGGACTAAACCAGGACTAAACCAGGTCTTGACCAGGACTGAACCAGGACTAAACCAGGACTAAACCAGGACTGAACCAGGTCTAGACCAGGACTGAACCAGGACTAGACCAGGACTGAACCAGGACTAAACCAGGACTAAACCAGAACTGAACCAGGACTAAACCAGGACTAAACCAAGACTAAAACAGGACTAAACCAGGACTAAACCAGGTCTTGACCAGGACCGAACCAGGACTAAACCAGGACTAAACCAGGACTAAAACAGGACTAAACCAAGACTAAACCAGGACTGAACCAGAATTGAACCAGGACTAAACCAGGACTAAACCAGGACTAAACCAGGTCTTGACCAGGACTGAACCAGGACTAAAACAGGACTAAACCAGGACTAAACCAGGTCTAGACCAGGATTGAACCAAGACTAAACCAGGACTAAAACAGGACTAAAACAGGACTGAACCAGGACTAAACCAGGACTAAAACAGGTCTAGACCAGAACTGAACCAGGACTAAACCAGGACTAAACCAGGACTAAACCAGGATTGAACCAGGACTAAATCAGGACTGAAAAAGGACTGAACCAGGACTAAACCAGGACTAAACCAGGACTGAACCAGGACTAAATCAGGACTGAAAAAGGACTGAACCAGGACTAAACCAGGACTAAACCAGGACTGAACCAGGACTAAACCTGGACTGAACCAGGACTAAACCAGGACTGAACCAGGACTAAATCAGGACTGAAAAAGGACTAAACCAGGACTAAACCAGGACTGAACCAGGACTGAAACAGGACTGAACCAGGACTAAATCAGGACTGAAACAGGACTAAACCAGGTCTTGACCAGGACTGAACCAGGACTAAACCAGGACTAAACCAGGACTGAACCAGGTCTAGACCAGGACTGAACCAGGACTAGACCAGGACTGAACCAGGACTAAACCAGGACTAAACCAGAACTGAACCAGGACTAAACCAGGACTGAACCAGAATTGAACCAGGACTAAACCAGGACTAAACCAGGACTAAACCAGGACTAAACCAGGTCTTGACCAGGACTGAACCAGGACTAAACCAGGACTAAACCAGGACTGAACCAGGTCTAGACCAGGACTGAACCAGGACTAGACCAGGACTGAACCAGGACTAAACCAGGACTAAACCAGAACTGAACCAGGACTAAACCAGGACTAAACCAAGACTAAAACAGGACTGAACCAAGACTAAACCAGGACTGAACCAGAATTGAACCAGGACTAAACCAGGACTAAACCAGGACTAAACCAGGTCTTGACCAGGACTGAACCAGGACTAAACCAGGACTAAACCAGGACTGAACCAGGTCTAGACCAGGACTGAACCAGGACTAGACCAGGACTGAACCAGGACTAAACCAGGACTAAACCAGAACTGAACCAGGACTAAACCAGGACTAAACCAAGACTAAAACAGGACTGAACCAAGACTAAACCAGGACTGAACCAGAATTGAACCAGGACCAATCCAGGAGTAAAACAGGACTGAACCAGAACTAAAACAGGACTAAACCAGGACTAAACCAGGTCTTGACCAGGACCGAACCAGGACTAAACCAGGACTAAACCAGGACTAAAACAGGACTAAACCAAGACTAAACCAGGACTGAACCAGAATTGAACCAGGACTAAACCAGGACTAAACCAGGACTAAACCAGGTCTTGACCAGGACTGAACCAGGACTAAAACAGGACTAAACCAGGACTAAACCAGGTCTAGACCAGGATTGAACCAAGACTAAACCAGGACTAAAACAGGACTAAAACAGGACTGAACCAGGACTAAACCAGGACTAAAACAGGTCTAGACCAGAACTGAACCAGGACTAAACCAGGACTAAACCAGGACTAAACCAGGATTGAACCAGGACTAAATCAGGACTGAAAAAGGACTGAACCAGGACTAAACCAGGACTAAACCAGGACTGAACCAGGACTAAATCAGGACTGAAAAAGGACTGAACCAGGACTAAACCAGGACTAAACCAGGACTGAACCAGGACTAAACCTGGACTGAACCAGGACTAAACCAGGACTGAACCAGGACTAAATCAGGACTGAACCAGGACTAAATCAGGACTGAACCAGGACTGAAACAGGACTGAACCAGGACTAAACCTGGACTGAACCAGGACTAAACCAGGACTGAACCAGGACTAAACCTGGACTGAACCAGGACTAAACCAGGACTGAACCAGGACTGAAACAGGACTGAACCAGGACTAAACCTGGACTGAACCAGGACTAAACCAGGACTGAACCAGGACTAAACCTGGACTGAACCAGGACTAAACCAGGACTGAACCAGGACTAAACCAGGACTAAACCAGGACTAAACCAGGACTGAACCAGGACTAAACCTGGACTGAACCAGGACTAAACCAGGACTGAACCAGGACTAAACCTGGACTGAACCAGGACTAAACCAGGACTGAACCAGGACTGAAACAGGACTGAACCAGGACTAAATCAGGACTGAAACAGGACTGAAACAGGACTAAACCAGGACTAACTCAAGCCTTGGTGTCATGGCTTTAATACAGGGGTCTTCAACCTTTTTCAGGCCAGGGACCCCCAAACAGATGGCGAACTGGGCCAGGGACCCCCTACTATATATACGGCATAGAATTGTGTTTTATATTAAATTGAGCTTAGTGTCATGTATAAACATTGCTACTCTGTTATGGTACATCCAATACAAGGAAATAATACACAGGTTAATACTGTATTTTACACTATAAAATATAAAATTATATTATTTTAAAGTGAAATCAAAAGATTTCGCGACCCCCCCTGCAGTACCTCCGCGACCCCTAGGACCCCCCTGTTGAAGACCTCTGCTTTAATATATTGATTATGTTTGCCACGCCCCTTTTTAAAAAATTCCTATTTATTCTTTAAATTTTAGTTTTAGTTTTAGTTTTAAAATTTGTGTTGGAAATGACACTGGCGACGTCACACTGGGAGAATTCTGTCCAAAAACAAAATCAAGGAGTTTTCTTCCATTTTTGTCATGTCATAATCTCTGTGACATTAGGGGAGTTTTGGCTCAGCGGTTGCCACGGTAACAGTTACAGTGTGATGTCATGATTTACAACCAGGAAGTAAAATTTGACCCCTACAAAAATGGGGACTGTTTTTTTTTTTTTTTAATCTTTAGTAAAATCTTAAATCTGATCTGATCTGACCTGAAGTGGGTTTTGTCATAACCACGTTAAAGGTTCAATATGTCACTTTTCTGGTGGTGGCTCTGCTTGTCTCCATGGAGATGGAATGTTCCACGGTAGGGCATTAAACTGGTGTGTTTTGGACAGGAGGTTTTGATGCACATTTAAAGATGCATTGTGTAACTTTTCTGGTGAAATGTTTTCTCCATGGAGATATTATGGCTTCATCTGGAATGTTTCACACTATGGCATTAAACCTGTTTATCTCTATGGAGACCAAACCAGACTGTGTTACAGGTCAGATCTGTGTGTGTGATGTGGTGGTCAGGAGTCTGGTGGTCAGGAGTCTGGAGGTGTGGTGGTCAGGAGGTGTGATGGTCAGGAGTCTGGTGGTCAGGAGTCTGGAGGTGTGGTGGTCAGGAGGTGTGGTGGTCAGGAGTCTGGAGGTGTGGTGGTCAGGAGTCTGGTGGTCAGGAGTCTGGAGGTGTGGTGGTCAGGAGTCTGATGGTGTGGTGGTCAGGAGTCTGGAGGTGGGGGAGTCAGGAGTCTGGAGGTGGGGTGGTGGGGAGGCTGGTGATGTGGTGGTCAGGAGACTGGTGCTCAGGGGTCTGGGGGTGTGGTGGCCAGGAGGCTGATGGTGTGGTGGTCAGGAGCCTGGAGGTGTGGTAGTCACGAGTCTGGAGGTGTGCTGGTCAGGAGCCTGGTGATGTGGTGGGCAGGAGTCTGGTGGTCAGGAGTCTGGAGGTGTGGTGGTCAGGAGTCTGGTGGTGTGGTGGTCAGGAGTCTGATGGTGTGGTGGTCAGGAGTCTGGAGGTGTGGTAGTCAGGAGTCTGGAGGTGTGGTGGTCAGGAGTCTGGTGATGTGGTGGTCAGGAGTCTGGTGATGTGATGGTCAGGGGTCTGGAGGTGTGGTAGTCAGGAGTCTGGAGGTGTGGTGGTCAGGAGTCTGGTGATGTGGTGGTCAGGAGTCTGGAGGTGTGGTCAGGAGTCTGGAGGTGTGGTGGTCAGGAGTCTGGTGATGTGGTGGTCAGGAGTCTGGAGGTGTGGTGGTCAGGAGTCTGGAGGTGTGGTGGTCAGGAGTCTGGAGGTGTGGTGGTCAGGAGTCTGGAGGTGTGATGGTCAGGAGTCTGGAGGTGTGGTGGTCAGGAGTCTGGAGGTGTGGTGGTCAGGACTCTGGTGGTCAGGAGTCTGGAGGTGTGGTGGTCAGGAGGTGTGATGGTCAGGAGCCTGGTGGTCAGGAGTCTGGAGGTGTGGTGGTCAGGAGGTGTGGTGGTCAGGAGTCTGGAGGTGTGGTGGTCAGGAGTCTGGAGGTGTGGTGGTCAGGAGGTGTGGTGGTCAGGAGTCTGGAGGTGTGGTGGTCAGGAGTCTGGTGGTGTGGTGGTCAGGAGTCTGGAGGTGTGGTGGTCAGGAGTCTGGTGGTGTGGTTTTCAGGAGTCTGGAGGTGTGGTCAGGAGTCTGGAGGTGTGGTCAGGAGTCTGGAGGTGTGGTGGTCAGGAGTCTGGACTCTGGATACTGCTGAGAGGGAAAAGGCCTGAGGGAGCCGCACCCACAGCGTTCAGCTCCAGTCAAATGATGCTCACTGATGCTAGCGATTACGGCAGTGAATTTGGAGCCAGCTCCGTATTAGGAACAGGAATGTTGAAATAAAAACCCCAGGATGATGTAGAGCGGGTTATCGTTTGAAGACCAGGATGATGTAGAGCGGGTTATCATTTGAAGACCAGGATGATGTAGAGCGGGTTATCGTTTGAAGACCAGGATGATGTAGAGCGGGTTATCGTTTGAAGACCAGGATGATGTAGGGCGGGTTATCGTTTGAAGACCAGGATGATGTAGGGCGGGTTATCGTTTGAAGACCAGGATGATGTAGAGCGGGTTATCGTTTGAAGACCAGGATGATGTAGGGCGGGTTATCGTTTGAAGACCAGGATGATGTAGGGCGGGTTATCGTTTGAAGACCAGGATGATGTAGAGCGGGTTATCGTTTGAAGACCAGGATGATGTAGGGCGGGTTATCGTTTGAAGACCAGGATGATGTAGGGCGGGTTATCGTTTGAAGACCAGGATGATGTAGAGCGGGTTATCGTTTGAAGACCAGGATGATGTAGAGCGGGTTATCGTTTGAAGACCAGGATGATGTAGAGCGGGTTATCGTTTGAAGACCAGGATGATGTAGGGCAGGTTATCGTTTGAAGACCAGGATGATGTAGAGCGGGTTATCGTTTGAAGACCAGGATGATGTAGAGCGGGTTATCGTTTGAAGACCAGGATGATGAGGCCTCAGCAGCAGGTTCAGACAGAGGAGCCACGAGGAGTCGATGGAGCTGGAAGTGCGCCACTTCCTGTTTGGCTAACACGTTAGGTACGTCCCGTTATATAAAGAGTCTACGGCGTGAAGGAGCGACATGGGGCCGCGGGCGGGGCGGCAGGACTTTGAGGGGGACTTTGGGCGGAGGTGGGAGGTGGAGCCGTTTTACTGCCTGTAAAACTGAACTTTACGTGTGTGTTTTGTTTCAGTGCGTCTCCACGACAGCATCTCTGAGGAGAACCATCACTACCTCATCTTCGACCTGTGAGCCACTTTCACTTTCACTTAAATGCTGTTTTCAGTCTCTGGTATCAGTTGATTTCGGTATCTGCCGATATTTAAGGCCGTAGTATCGGTATTGGTATCAGAGCTGAAAGAGCCGGATCTCATGTTTGGTGTTTTCAGAGTGACCGGAGGAGAGCTGTTTGAGGACATCGTAGCGCGAGAGTACTACAGCGAAGCCGACGCCAGGTATGTGTCTCTCCTCTGTCACACAAACATCAGTGTACTCTTACATTAACCCTGACTCCTGTGTTACCCCCCTGTGTCTGTGTTACCCCTGTGTTACCCCTGTGTGACCCCCATGTGTCTGTGTTACCCCTGTGTGACCCCTGTGTGACCCCCATGTGGCCCCGGACCCCTTAGTCACTGTATCCAGCAGATCCTGGAGGCGGTGCTTCACTGTCATCAGATGGGCGTGGTCCACCGCGACCTCAAGGTCAGAACCCAGCAGAGGGCGCATGTCCAGGTTCACCTCGCGTCCCTTTGACCTAGGACTAAACCAGGTCTAAACAAGGTCTAAACCAGGTCTAAACCAGGACTAAACCAGGACTAAACCAGGACTAAACCAGGACTGGACCAGGTCTAAACCAGGTCTAAACCAGGACTAAACCAGGACTAAACCAGGACTAAACCAGGACTAAACCAGGACTGGACCAGGACTAAACCAGGACTGGACCAGGTCTAAACCAGGTCTAAACCAGGACTAAACCAGGACTAAACCAGGACTGGACCAGGTCTAAACCAGGTCTAAACCAGGACTAAACCAGGTCTAAACCAGGTCTAAACCAGGACTAAACTAGGACTGAACCAGGTCTAAACCAGGTCTAAACCAGGACTAAACCAGGACTACACCAGGTCTAAACTAGGTCTAAACCAGGTCTAAACCAGGACTAAACCAGGACTAAACCAGGTCTAAACCAGGACTAAACCAGGACTACACCAGGTCTAAACTAGGTCTAAACCAGGTCTAAACCAGGTCTAAACCAGGTCTAAACCAGGACTAAACCAGGACTACACCAGGTCTAAACCAGGTCTAAACTAGGACCCAACCACGTCTAAACCAGGACTAAACTAGGACTGAACCAGGACTGAACCAGGACTAAATAGGTCTAAACCAGACCTAAATCAGGTCTAAACTAGGACTAAACCAGAACTAAAGCAGGACTAAATCAAGTCTAAACCAGGACTAAACCAGAACTAAACCAGGACTACACCAGGTCTAAACTAGTACTGTACTCAGATTAAACCAGGCCTAAACTAGGACTAAACCAAGATTAATCCAGGTCTAAACTAGGACCATATCAGGACTAAACTAGTACAGTACTAGGACTAAACCACAACATCACACACAAGTAAATACCCCTCTTTAATACCCCACAGAGGTAAATACCCCTCTTTAATACCCCACAGAGGTAAATACCCTCTTTAATACCCCACAGAGGTAAATACCCCTCTTTAATACCCCACAGAGGTAACTACCCTCTTTAATACCCCACAGAGGTAAATACCCTCTTTAATACCCCACAGAGGTAACTACCCTCTTTAATACCCCACAGAGGTAAATACCCTCTTTAATACCCCACAGAGGTAAATACCCTCTTTAATACCCCACAGAGGTAAATACCCCTCTTTAATACCCCACAGAGGTAAATACCCTCTTTAATACCCCACAGAGGTAACTACCCTCTCTAATACCCCACAGAGGTAAATACCCTCTTTAATACCCCACAGCAGTAAATACCCTCTTTAATACCCCACAGAGGTAAATACCCTCTTTAATACCCCACAGAGGTAAATACCCTCTTTAATACCCCACAGAGGTAACTACCCTCTCTAATACCCCACAGAGGTAAATACCCTCTTTAATACCCCACAGAGGTAAATACCCTCTTTAATACCCCACAGAGGTAAATACCCTCTTTAATACCCTACAGAGGTAAATACCCCTCTTTAATACCCCACAGAGGTAAATACCCCTCTTTAATACCCCACAGAGGTAAATACCCCTCTTTAATACCCCACAGAGGTAAATACCCCTCTTTAATACCCCACAGAGGTAAATACCCCTCTTTAATACCCCACAGAGGTAAATACCCTCTCTAATACCCCACAGAGGTCAATACCCTCTTTAATACCCCACAGTGGTAAATACCCCTCTCTCTTCTCTTGTAGCCAGAGAACCTCCTCTTGGCGTCGAAGTCCAAAGGCGCGGCGGTGAAGCTGGCGGACTTCGGTTTGGCCATCGAGGTGGAGGGAGACCAGCAGGCCTGGTTCGGTGAGCAAAGGCTTCTCGGAAATGTGGTTCATTATGGCACTTTACATTTTCTGGCAAAATTGAAATTTTTATCTCATTTTGTTTGGTGTTTTGTGTTTTGTGTTTTGGTGATTTTGTTTTGGTGTTTTTTGTTTTGTGTGTTTTGGTGCAGGCTTCGCGGGGACCCCTGGGTACCTGTCTCCTGAGGTCCTGAGGAAAGACCCTTACGGCAAAGCAGTGGATCTGTGGGCCTGTGGTACGTCTCAGTCCTGGTTTAGTCCTAATTCAGACCTGGTTTAGTCCTGGTTCAGACCTGGTTTAGTCCTGGTTCAGACCTGGTTTAGACCTGGGGGGTATTCCACGAACGCGGCTAAGTGCAAAGCCCGGCTTTATTCAACAGTTCGCGCTAGTTTTAGTGAGAGTTCGGTTCCATGACTCTCGCTAAGCTTAGTCCCCGCTGAGTTACTGCAGCAACATGGTCATCGGAGCTAGCCTGGTCGCGGACAGGCTAAAGATGAGGCTTAATCAGGCCGTGTCGCAGAGAATACGTACCTGACGTAAACAGAGTGTCAAACAAACAGTTCCGCACACCTCCCGCATGACTATAGCCGTTTCCCAATTCAGCGAGTGCACAGTTCGGAGTGTGGTCTCAGTCTGCAGTCGAGGCGGTGCATACTCGCTCAGCCCTGAGTGCAATCGAAATGGAACAGGTCCCGCCTCAGCTCAATGAGCCGGGTGGTCTGCTCCTTGTTCCCTAACGACAAAAATATTATTCTATTGCGACTAGTAATACTTGGAATTGGGACATGGCCGATGTTTCCCCTAATTTTTAATGTGTCTGAGCAAACACACCAACTCCCTGAGCGCTCCTTGGATCCCTGTGCGCGACATCCCAAATGCCCCCCCCCATGAGCATGTTTGCACGCTTGATCCACGCCCCGATTTCCACGGAAACGACTGCGCTGTTTGGACCGCGTCTTAACTGTGCAGGGGAGAAAAACCGAATGGAACGGCGGTTGTCGCGCCGGATATGACGCACATCCCCCTCCAAGGACGCTCAGAACCGTGCACTCGCTGAATTGGGAAACGGCTTATCTGTTTTGTCCGAAAATAATATCAGCAAAAAAATAAATTACCTTATGTTCTTGGTTCTTGACAAATCTCCAGTAATTTAAAAATATGGTTCTGAACCGCTGTCTTTACGACATTATCAGATAGAAGAATTCCAGAGCCGTCATGGAGAAAGTCTTTGGTGGAGTGGTTAAGTGCTGCGTCTTTCACGTGGGAGTCCCAGGTTCGATTCCTGTTACTGACGTATTCATGCGCAAGTCAATTATGTGTTATATTTACATTTGCCACACATTACACAAATGTGAATGAATTTAACCTACAATTGTTCATATAATCATAGAACTTATATGAGCTGGGCCTAACATCACTCTGACTTGACGACATTGACACTTTATATTTTATGTGACATCTCTATCAAAGAATACAGTTACAGGTAAACCTTTACTTTTAAAACAAAATGTAGCCAAATAACAGGCACACTCCATGATGCAACATTTCAATGATTCAACAAATTTGCTTCAGAGATGCTGTGCAAGCCTTTTTAATGAAATCCTATTTATCAATTTCCATCAATAGGCATAAAACAATAAAAGACATTAGGTATGACATTCTGGTGTGAGGCCACTGCTGGAGGACTGCTGAGGGTCAGGCAAGGCACTGCTGGAGGACTGCTGAGGGTCAGGCAAGGCACTGCTGGAGGACTGCTGAGGGTCAGGCAAGGCACTGCTGGAGGACTGCTGAGGGTCAGGCAAGGCACTGCTGGAGGACTGCTGAGGGTCAGGCAAGGCACTGCTGGAGGACTGCTGAGGAGGGTCCAAGTGTACGCCATCTTCAGTAACTAGAACACAAACATACTATTAAAATATACAAATGCTTGGATCACAGCTGAGGCAAGCATTAGCCTAGAGAATACGTTGAATATCCTCTTCATGAGAACTCGCAGGAAGGATCTTCGATGGGGTCTCTCCTTCAATTACCTCCACCAGTGGGCGACCCCGGTTTAGGGCCAGTGCCAGCTCCTCTGCAGGTGAAAGGTTTTGAGGGGGGCTCCCACCTCCTGTGGCTTGGTAGCTACTGTTCATTTTAAATTAAATTAAAGTACCATTTCAACAGTATTACTAATTCCACTGAATAATAATATTAATATTAGCTTACTTACCACTCTGCAAAATGTTTTTATGCTTTGTCTTTACCTGCAAAACAGTCCTCTTCACATTATTCCTGCTCAAAGACAAGATAACACAATTTAACGTATTAGTTGGAGCAAATACTTTTACACAGTAAAAATAAATGACAACTGACAAGACTGCTCTACAAATATATAATAATTATGACATCAACTCACATCTCCCACATGCCAAACCGTAGCATATTCTCTCCCCCACGGACTTGTCTTGACACCAATGGTGAAAAACATAGTTAAAAAACTCAACCTCCAGCACTGTTATAGGACTTAACTTATGTATTTAAGCGCTCGGCGATCTTCTGCCACGCCATGTCTGTGGCCTTGGTTATTGCAAATGTGTTGTTGAGTTCCAAAAGCAACTTCTGTTCTGATGCGCTGAAATAATCGGCCCGAATCTTCGACATGATCACGTTTTCAACAGTCGCTTGTTCAGGGCTTCTTACCTTTCCCATGCACGCGCGGAGGCCCGGCCTGCTTAGGCCTGACTGAACTTAGCGCTGCTGAGGCGCAGCTGAAATGCGTTAGTGGAACGACTTCAGGCTTTAGTCTAAGGTGACGCTACTTCAGGCGAGGCTTTACCACTTAGGCGCTGCTATGTTTAGCGACGTTCGTGGAATACCCCCCTGGTGTAGTCCTATTTTAGTCCTGTTTTAGTCCGATTTTAGTCCTGGTTCAGCCCTAGTTCAGTCCTGGTTTAGTCCTGGTTTAGACCTGATTCAGTCCTGGTTCAGTCCTGGTTCAGTCCTGGTTCAGTCCTGGTTCAGTCCTGGTTTAGTCCTGGTTCAGTCCTGGTTCAGTTCTCTGTGTTTCAGGTGTGATCTTGTACATTTTGCTCGTTGGATATCCTCCGTTCTGGGACGAGGATCAGCACAGACTTTACCAGCAGATCAAAGCCGGAGCCTATGACGTGAGTCCAGAATGTCCCGCAGTGGAGCTTTAACCCTGTTCTGAGGAAATGTCCCGCAGTGGAGCTTTAACTGTCCCACTGTGAGGACATGTCCCGCAGTGGAGCTTTAACTGTCCCACTGTGAGGAAATGTCCCGCAGTGGAGCTTTAACCCTGTTCTAATGTGAGGAAATGTCCCGCAGTGGAGCTTTAACTGTTCTAATGTGAGAAAATGGGATACGGTGACTTTTATTCTGAAAGGTTTCTGTTTCCTGTAGTGTATTGTAGTTTTATTTTGTAGTTTCCTTCTCCTGTGTGGGACTTTTATTCTGAAAGGTTTCTGTTTCCTGTAGTGTATTGTAGTTTTATTTTGTAGTTTCCTTTTCCTGAGTGGGACTTTAATTCTGAAAGGTTTCTATTTCCTGTAGTGTATTGTAGTTTTATTTTGTAGTTTCCTTCTCCTGTGTGGGACTTTTATTCTGAAAGGTTTCTGTTTCCTGTAGTTTATTGTGGTTTTATTTTGTAGTTTCCTTCTCCTGAGTGGGACACGGTGACTCCTGAGGCCAAAGACCTGATCAATAAGATGCTGACCATAAACCCGTCCAAACGGATCACCGCCGCCGAGGCCCTCAAGCACCCCTGGATCTCTGTGAGAACGCCCTCCACACGCATGGCTTAGACCGGGTTTATACCGGGTTTATACTGGGTTTATACCTGATTTAGACTGGGTTTATACCGGGTTTATACTGGGTTCATACCGGGTTTATACCGGGTTTATACCGGGTTTATACCGGGTTTATACTGGGTTTATACCGGGTTTATATTGGGTTTATACCGGGTTTATACTGGGTTTAGACCGGGTTTATATCAGGTTTATACCGGGTTTATATCAGGTTTATACCGGGTTTATATCAGGTTTATACCGGGTTTATACCGGGTTTAGACCGGGTTTAGACCGGGTTTAGACTGGGCTTAGACCAGGTTTATACCGGGTTTAGACCTGATTTAGACTGGGTTTAGACTGGGTTTAGACTGGGTTTATACCGGGTTTATACTGGGTTTAGACCGGGTTTATATCAGGTTTATACCGGGTTTATATCAGGTTTATACCGGGTTTATACCGGGTTTATACCGGGTTTAAACTGGGTTTAGACCTGGTTTAGACCGGGTTTGTACCGGGTTTATACCGGGTTTATACCAGGTTTAGACCGGGTTTATACCGGGTTTATACCTGATTTAGACTGGGTTTATACCGGGTTTATACTGGGCTTAGACCTGGTTTATACCGGGTTTAGACCGGGTTTATACCGGGTGTAGACCGGGTTTATACCGGGTTTATACCGGGTTTATACTGGGTTTATACTGGGTTTAGACCTGGTTTAGACCGGGTTTGTACCGGGTTTAGACCTGGTTTAGACCGGGGTTGTACCGGGTTTATACTGGGTTTATACCGGGTTTATAGTGGGTTTATACTGGGTTTATACTGGGTTTAGACCTGGTTTATACTGGGTTTAGACCTGGTTTAGACCGGGTTTATACTGGGTTTAGACCTGGTTTAGACCGGGTTTGTACCGGGTTTAGACCTGATTTAGACTGGGTTTATACCGGGTTTATACCGGGTTTATATTGGCTTTAGACCAGGTTTAGACCAGGTTTAGACTGGGTTTAGACCAGGTTTATACCGGGTTTAGACCTGATTTAGACTGGGTTTAGACCGGGTTTATACCGGGTTTATACTGGGTTTATACCGGGTTTATACCGAGTTTAGACTGGGTTTATACCGGGTTTAGACCTGATTTATACTGGGTTTATACCGGGTTTAGAACGGGTTTATACTGGGTTTAGACCTGGTTTAGACCAGGTTTGTACCGGATTTGTACCGGGTTTATACCGGGTTTATACCGAGTTTAGACTGGGTTTAGACCGGGTTTATACTGGGTTTATACCGGGTTTATACCGAGTTTAGACTGGGTTTATACCGGGTTTAGACCTGATTTATACTGGGTTTATACCGGGTTTAGAACGGGTTTATACTGGGTTTAGACCTGGTTTAGACCGGGTTTGTACCGGGTTTATACCGGGTTTATACCAGGTTTAGACCGGGTTTATACCGGGTTTATACCTGATTTAGACTGGGTTTATACCGGGTTTATACTGGGCTTAGACCTGGTTTATACCGGGTTTAGACCGGGT